>JAHKKF010530136.1:17962-36256 GCA_019740295.1 Labeo calbasu
GTGGACAGATGAGACAAAAGTAAAGCTTTTTGGTAAAGGACATCATGGCACTGTTTACAGAAAAAGAAATGAGGCCTTCAAAGAAAAGAACACAGTCCTTACAGTCAAACACGGTGGAGGTTCAAAGATGTTTTGGGGTTGCTTTGCTGCTTCTGGCACCGGATGCCTTGACTGTGTGAACAGTATCATGAAATCTAATGATTACCAAACAATTTTGGGGCGCAACATAGTGGCCAGTGTCAGAAAGCTGCGTCTCCACTAGAGGTCACGGGTCTTCCAGCAGGACAGTAACCCAAAACACACTTTAAAAAGCACTCAGAAATGGTTACAAACAAAGTGCTGGAGAGTTCTGAAATGGCCAGCAATGAGTCCAGATCTGAATCCAATAGAACACCTTTGGAGAGATCTCAAAACAGCAGTTGGGAGAAGGCATCCTTCAAATCTGAATGACCTAGAGCAAAAGAAGAGTGGTCCAAAATTCCAGTAGAGAGGTGTAGGAAACTCATTCATAGTTACAGGAAGCGATAGATTTCAGTTATTTTTTCCAAAAGGGGGTGCTACCAAATATTAAGTTAAGGGTGCCAATAATTTTGTCCAGTGCATTTTTTGGGTTCTGTGTGGAATTGTATCAGATTTGACTTTTCTTCTCTGTTTTCTTTTGTGTTGTTCCAATACAAACAAAAAAAGTAAATGTGAGTACCAACTGCACACTAAATACTAAATTGTTTTTAAATGTATTTAAACAAGTGATTTTAATTTTACTTGTTCTGTAATTATAATTTACATAAAGTGCTCAGAAGTATGCCTTGTTTAACTCTTGTCATGTTCTGTTTTGTCATTTCTATAATGGTCTTAACTTTTGCATAAACAAGTACATTTTGTTTTTCTTTCTTCAGAGAGCCTTGGGCCGAGAATTTGCTCAAACTATGGCCGCAAATTTAGCAGGAGAAGAAGTCCATCTTCTCACAGCTCTGACAGCTCCAGTGATTCAAACTATGAACATCACAACAGCGATCGACCACAAAGACTGCATCTAAACAACTCATCAAGTACGCTGGCTCTCTGTGGCACATCTACTACAAATAACCACAAGTATCAGTTAAAATAGATATAATCAGTCCATATTTAAATTTACACGCATCAAAGAAAGAGTCGTTTTACACTGATGTATTACTGGCTTAATTGCATTAGCCATTTTTACATAAAACAGTCTGTGAGAGTCAGTGGAGGAAAGTAATTTCTTTTTATACTTTAGTTCACATTAAATTTAAACACATCTACATTAGAGAGGCCTATTAGACACACCACACCACAATTTTTGAGCATGACTTCAGCTTCTTATGAAAGTTTGAAGCTGTTTTGAATGTGAAGAGTCAATAAAGGTATTACTGACAGAAAATAGGGCAAATGTGATGCTAATCATAATGAATAAACATCAGCTAAGATGTACACTATACCATTTAAAGTTTGGGGATTGAGATGCAGTAAAACACTGTAATATTGCAAAATATTGCTACAACTTAATATAACTGTTTTTTGATTTGAACATATTTTCACATGTAGTTTATTCCTGATGCTGATTTGCTGCTTAAGAAAACAATTCTAAATTTTACACAACCTTGCTGAAAAAAAATCATACTGACCCCCCCAAATTTTTAATGGTAGTACACAAATCAAAATAATCAACTCGTTTCTCTGTTTTAGCATTGTGGACATATCACATATTCTTGTTGAAGAATTCAAGGCTCTGCATTAAATGATAAACAGGGACTTGTGAGGAACCACATTTAATATGTATGAATTCCTCTTCGCTCTATCTAGCTCGAGACGGGAATGACGTAGACAGTGCGTGCTCTGGAGAAAGACGTGTGCACAATGTGGAAATCAACATGGACACCATCCAAAAGTCAGGTATGCACAAATAAATCATAATCGCATTCATTTAACTCTTACTACCTAAAATGTATCATTTCAATCAAGAAAAATTAACTTTTATTTTATTTGTTTATGAAGATGATATACCCCTACTGACACCCCTGTCTGTTGGTGCCCCTGACACCCTCAGGCAAGGTATATGGATGACCATATTTGTTCAAATTTTAATAAGCAAATAAATCGGAAATGTATCAATTTTTTCTGTCTCCTATACACAGCAGTAGATGATGATACAAGCAGTACATCTTCTGGAGAATTCTATCAAAACACAAAGACTGACGTGGACAACATTCTCCAGTCACGTATGCATAAATAAATCATATTTTGGCTTAATTTTTTATGTTGATTCACCTTTATCTGATTTCTAGATGTATGTGCTGTAATATTGATAAAACATTTTGAATATTTAGTAACACTTTACAGTGAGGTCCCATTAATTCATGTTAGTTGATACATTAACAATGAGCAATAATTTTTTTCCCCCCAGCAGTATAGTATTAATCTCTGCTAGTGTTAGTTAATAGAAATACTTATCATTGTTAGTTCATATTTGCTCAGGTCCATCAAATAATAATAACGGATATATTATAATTAATTTATTAATAAATGTTGACATTAGCCCTATTTAGACTGTAATTACTTCTCATGGGGATGCCAGCTATTTTCAACATTTACAGGGGTTAGTCTGTGATTTTATTGCCGTCTGAATCCAGAATGTTGCTCATCTCTCACCGCCCATGTAAAAATGTTTCTTTGACAAACACCAAGGTTATGTGGTAATTTAACTGCTGTCTGAATCCAAATTTCTGAGATTTACTAGAAAATAGATTCAAAATTCACCATTTTTTCAGATGTCCGCATGAGAAACAATTACCGTCCAAACAAGGCTTTAGATGTATTTTTTTTTCATTGTTAGTTCATGTTAACTAATATAGTTAACTAATCTAAGCAAATGAAACCTTTATTGTAAAGTGTTGCCAAACACTTACCTGGAACTGACAATAAAGGTAAAGCGCTGATTTAACACCGATGAAACATACGATTTTTTATCATTTTTCCTCTAAGAAATTGCATTTTGAAAATTGTATTTTTACTAAGGAAATAAACTCCAGATTTATGAACCCTCTTTTGCTTGTAGGAGTAGATGTGAATGATTCAAGCAGTACATCTTCTGGCGAGTTCTGTCAAAACACAGAGACCAACACGGACTACAATTTCATGCCATGTATGTAAAACTTAAATAAACATTGGGTTAATGTAATCAGTTTCTTAATTTCAGAGAGAGCATATCTGGGTGAATCCACTAATATTTTATTATTAATATTTTATCCTCGAATGAAGGTGAGGAAAGACCATCATTGAATGAAAAGTCACCATATGCAGCCCTGAATAATGGTGACCATCCCTTACCAAACTCTGACAATCAAGGTAAAGCTCTGATTTAAAACTCTTGATGAAATCCCAGATTGTAAATCCTTCTTCCACCTTTAAGGTTAAACAGTATCTTGTAGTAGGGAAATACATTTCAGATTTATGAATTCTCTTTTGTCGTCAGGGGTGGATGTGAATGATTCAGACAGTACTTCTTCCAGTGAGTGCTATCAAAACACAGAGATCGACATGGACTACAATGTCATGCCACGTATGTAAAACTTAAATAAACACTGGGTTAATGTAATCAATTTCTTAATTTCAGAGGGATCATATCTGGGTGAATCCACTAATATTTTATTAATAATATTTTATCCTCGAATGAAGGTGAGGAAAGACCATCACTGAATGAAAAGTCACCATATGCAGCCCTGAATTATGGTGACCATCCCTTACCAAACTCTGACAATCAAGGTAAAGCTCTGATTTAAAACTCTTGATGAAATCCCAGATTGTAAGTCCTTCTTCCACCTTTAAGGTTAAACAGTATCTTGTAGTAGGGAAATACATTTCAGATTTATGAATTCTCTTTTGTCGTCAGGGGTGGATGTGAATGATTCAGACAGTACGTCTTCCAGTGAGTGCTATCAAAACACAGAGATCAACATGGACAACAGTCTCCAGTGTGGTAGGTTCACATAAATCATTTAAAGAAGACCTATTATGCCTCTTTGTACAAGATGTAATATAAGTCTCAGGTGTCCCCAAACTGTGTCTAAGTTTCAGCTCAAAATACCCCACAGATCATTTATTACATTATTTTGAAAATGCCTATTTTGAGAGGAAGCAGAAACACTCTGTTTTTGTGCATGTCCCTTTAAATGCAAATAAGCTCTTTTTCCTCTTTCCTCCAGAATAGGGCTGTGCCTTTCTCAGATACTGTGATAAAAAAAATCTGTTTGGTTTTGATTATCATGTCTATCATAATGTACATTTTCTGAGCGTTTTTGAAGCACAAGCACAGAAAGCGGACGTGAATTCTCTTTCATGTCTTATTTATTATATACTTAGTTTATGTTAAAAACACTCATGAGATACAAAAACAGTCGGTTGTGTGTGTAAAGGTAAACAGCTGGGAAAGAAATGTCATGTTTATATTAGATCTGTGTGGTGGCAGCATAATATACAGTAAATAAATCCTCTGCTATCTTGTTTCCTGAGGCTGGAACTCTAAATAGTGTTCTGTGCTCATCTGCGCAGCCAAAGACAGAACAGTTAGCATGCTTTGGCGTTAGAACTGGTACACTGTTGTCGCTTGCGAAAACAAAATGGCGGTGCCGTGAGTGGAAACGTGCAGATTAAGGGACGGTATAATAAGATCCTCTTTCTACATCACAGGGGAAGTGAATTCTGAGCGGCTTGTTTTTTCACTAGCTTGCATAGAAAGGCTTATCAAAACAAAGTTACTGGGATGTTATTTTTCACATGTTTCTGGGATGGTAGATGCACCATGGTCCTGATTATAGCACTTTAACATGGAAAAAGTCAGATTTTCATGATATGTCATCTTTAATATTGAGGTTAGAAGGGTGTTTCTACTGAGCCTTCTGGGGATTCATTCAAGTAGCTAAACCTCATATATGTTTTTCTAGAAAACGAGGAAAGCCCATCACTTCCTGACAAGTCACTACAGACACCCCACAGCACTCAGATGACAGGAAACACTGCTGGTTACGGCGGCTCTCATATACCTATCACCCACACTCAAGGTGCGTATTTGGTTTAACAATGTAAATACATTGACAACAGTGTATTTTAACAAGGAAATGTGTGAATTCTTCTGTGCTTTGCAGATGGGAATGATTCAGACAGTACTTCATCAGAGGAGTGCTATCAAAACATAGAGATTGATGAAAACGCCCTCCATCATTATGGTATGAAAGAAACAGACCGTATATAAAAGTCATTTCATGTTTTATAAGACCACGTTTTTCACATTTAATACAAATATTTCATCATAGTTATCACCAGCAGAACAATTTGAAAAGTTTAATTGAAAAATTCAAAGTTTGATTAGTGACCCAGCAATAGTGTGTAGCAGAGTAATATTTTGTTGTAACGTTTCTGTTTTAAATACATTTTTTTAAAATTACATCACTACACTACTAAAATGTGGGTTCAGCAAGACTTTTTTATTTTTATTTTTACATCGAATTTTTTCCACTCAGTTATGTCATGTCGTTTTTATCTTTTCTCGTAATAACAATATTATGTTGTTAAAATTAAATCTTTTCTCGTAAAAACGAGATATGTCATTAAAGCAACATCTTTTTCTCATTAAAACTACATTTTTTCTCGTAATCACGACGTCATAAAAACAGTTTAATTTTATTATTTTTATTATTATTACATTTTAAGAAACAGAAAAACAAAAAGCTAGATTTACATATAAAAACAAATATAATATCTGTATGTTTTAACGAGAAAAATGTCTTTTTAACCACATATCTCATTATTATGACATAATTAAGTGAAAAAAATGTGTATAGCAGCAATGTGTCACCAGATTTTTATGACGTTATTACGATAAAAAAAAAGTTGTTTTAAGGACATAACCTTTTTATTATTCTGACATTATTGAGTGGAAAAAAATGTGTGGCAGCAATGCGTCACCGTAAATTTCTTTCTGCAGCAATGATGCAGTTTATTTATTGCGACAGAAAAAAATGAATATTTCTGTTTAAAATAAATGCTGTTCTTTTGATCTTTCTATTACATAATCCTGAAAAAACTATGTATTATTTTTTTCCAAAAATGAAGCAAATTGGCATAATAGAATAATTTCTGAAGGATCATGTAAATAAAATTTAAAAATAAAAAAAAATAAATAATTATAATATTTCACTAAATTACTGTTCTTATTTTATTTTTGATCAAATAAGATTTTTTTTTTTTTAAATCTTACAAGTCCAAATAAATAATTAAACACATTTAACTCTTTAAAGAACCTTTTAAACAGCGTCATAAAAAGGAAATATCTAAAAACGTAACTAAAATTTGTCTTTTGTTTTTGGAAGGTGAGGAAAGCCCATCACTTCCTGAGATGTCTTTTCAGAATCCCCACATTGCACAGATGACAGAAAGTACTGACGGTTACGGAGACCATCATGTACCTAGAAACCTCAGTCAAGGTACCGCTTGTACTTAGCCATGTGACAGTATGCCTCCGCTCAGAGAGTTTCCTTTCTGAAATCCCCCAACTCCTTTGAACCTGGATCTTTTGTTTAGCAAACCTGAACCTTAAAGCAAGCAGTAGCAGCATTAGTGTGCTAGTAAAACAAAACAAACCCCACTGACAATTATTATTATTTTTTACATCTTAGAATCAGATAACGGCAGCACAGCATCAGAGGCATCGTATGTTAATGTACCACCTAAAAATGAGAGTGAGGACCATTCTGCTGCATCGTCAGACAGCGACTATGATGAACCTGACAACTGGTGACATTTTTCAGAGCAGGTAAAGTATAAAAACCTTCAAAAACACACAAAACGTCATTCTTTTAATCTTCATTTTTTTTATTCTGTGGACAATGATGTGCATTTATTATTTAGGACAAATGATTCACAACCACACGTCCCTGAAAACCAAGGAATGTAACACAGACGGGCCCTTGCAATACCTGAGTGTTTCTTAAAGAATATTCTGGAAGAACAGAAAAAATCTACATTGTATATTTTATAATAAACATTCTAAACAACGATCAGCCATTCTACTATTAACCTCACAGATGGATCCAATCTTATTCTGTTTAATTATCAATTGTGAAAAATGTTAGAATATTTGAATATGTTACAGCTTTTTATTATTCATAATATACATAATATAAACCAGCCACAATGCTTCATCATTCTAAGGGAGAATGAAGCGTCGACAATTACTTCACACAAAAACAAAAAGCTACACTCTGCGAAGAAAACTTCTTTTTGTGATCCAGCCCCACAAACTGCACAAAACAAATTTTGAAAATGGCCAGCATTCTCTTTTGTGAGGAGGAGAGCATGCTGCAACACTTGCTGGTGGACACAGATAAGGTTTCAGAGGAGAACCGTTGCAGACCCGTGCTCATACTTTGTGTTTTCCACAAACCCACTTTAGCTGCTGTTGTTCCCTCAGGTCTGTGAGCGACAGGGTCGAGTGCCAGCTGCACTGACAGGCGTATGCACGCCCACCCTTTTTCCTTCTCAGTTTGACTTTTAGTTTGTGATAGTCCGGCATGTTATTCCTAAAGAAGAGGAAAGATGAGAAGCTTTGTGAGGATTTGAATATATTTCTGTACTTGTAGTTCAAAGATGTCCAATTCAACCCGGAGCGATCCGTCACACACTTGGCTCACTGCTTCATTTTATCTCTTGAACTTTATCAGCAACTGCAAATCGCATTTTTTTTTTTTAATATTTACAAACCACTGTATACAACAAATTGTAAAAGCTATTATCTTGTGTGTGGGTCTGCTTCTCTCGCGTCAAACTCATTCTGGATGTTTTGAGGAGCAAACATTTAAGAAACGTCTAAAGTCATCTGGTTAACCTGGATTCATTTCACCCTAGGAACAAAATAATAATAAATATAATAATAATGCTATATGTAAAATTTCTGAAACAACAACAACAACAAAAAACAATAAAAAATATTGTTTATATTTTTTTTATTTAGATTTCTGGAATTTGTTCCCCCACGATAATAAAGCGCATTTTTTTAAATCTCACAATTCTGATTTTTCTGATGCCTGCAATTGCGAGGCAAAATTGAGATATAAACTCACAATTATGAGAAATTAACTTTTTTTCTCAGAATTGTGTGATATAAACTACATTTTCAAGTTATAAAATCAAAATTGCAAGAAGAAAAAACTCACAATTCTGACTTTTTTCCTCAGAACTGCATGATATAAATTCACATTTTTGACATATTTCTCAGGATTGCTTTATATAAACTCTCAATTGTGAGAAATAAAGTCTGAATTGGGAGATAAAACGTCTTTTTTCATCATAATTGTGAAATACAAAATTACAATTGCGAGTTATAACGTCCAATTTTGAGGGGGAAAAAGACTGATATGTTCTCAGAATTGCAAGTTTATATCTCACAATTCTGGCTTAATAATTCGCAATTGCAAGTTAAAAAAAAAAGTCATAATTGTGATTTTATGTCTCGCAATTCTGACTTTATAACTTGCAATTGTGAGTTTATATCACACAATTCTGACTTTATTTCTCAGAGTTTCGAATCTGTATCTCGCAATTCTGACTTTATAACTCACAATTGCGAGTTTACACTACCAGTCAAAAGTTTTTGAACCGAAATTTTTTTAATGTTAAGTCTCTTCTGCTCACCAAGCCTGCATTTATTTGATCAGTACAGCAAAAACTTTATTCTAAACTTTACTCTATTTAAAATAACTGTTTTCTATTTGAATGTATTTTAAAATGTAATTTATTCCTGTAATTTCAAAGCTGAATTTTTAGCATCATTTCTCCAGTCACATGATCCTTCAGAAATAATTGGAATATTCTGATTTGCTGCTCAAAAAACTATTATTATTATTATTATTTTAAAAACAGCTGAGTAGATTTTGTTCAGGCTTCTTTGATGAATAGAAAGTTCAAAAGAACAGCATTTATCTAGAATAGAAATCTTTTGTAACATTATAAATGTCTATATAATCACTTCTGATCAATTTAAAGTATCCTTGCTTTATTATTGATCATACTGACACAAAGCTTTTGAATGGTATAGTAAAAAAACAACAACAAAAAAAACTTTTTTTATGTTAAATGCTGATCTTTGGATCTTTCTATTCAAAGAATCCTGAAAAAAAAAAATGTACTCAACTGTTTTAAATATCGATAATAATAATAATAATAAAAAAAAGTGTCTTCAACAGCAAATCAGCATATTAGAATGATTTCTGAAGGATCGTGTGACTGGAGTGATAATGCTGAAAATGTAGCTTTGATCCCAGGAATAAATTACATTTTAAAATATATTCAAATAGAAAGCAGTTATTTTAAATAATAAAAATATTTCACAATATTACTGCTTTTGCTGTATTTTGGATCACATAAATGCAGGCTTGGTGAACAGAAGACAATTCTTCAAAAACACTAGAACTGTTCAAAATCTTTTGACTGGTAGTGTATATCTCACAATTCAGAGAAAAAAAAAAGGCAGATAAAAAGTCAAAATACCTTTTTAATATACCTTTTTATTAAGTGGAGAATATGGGCTCCATACATTTCTGCGCTATTTTATTGACCAAATAGGAAGTTATTTTTTTCTAAAAAAGATATCTATGTTTTTTTTTTACAGCAACGAACCTGGATTTTTTTTTTAGCTTACAAGAATACAAGATGAAAACCCAATGCACATAAGAAAGCTCAAAGGTCCTGTGGTTACCATGAATATTTTGTTTAAAATTTGAAGACCTAATGAACACATGGATCATTTTTCAAGTTATCCAAATGTCCCTGAAGTCTTTAAATCCTTTACAGACAGTCTGCATCTATTATAAGTGGTCAAAAACTTCTTATATGGACTGTCAACCAAGTATTTTAAAAAGATAATATTTCAGATAAATGAAGGTTTCTTTCCATGCTATTCTTAAACTACGGTATAATACAAGTAGTGAAAAATGTAATACATGCAGCAACAATCCTGAACAGATGGTTTCTTGATGAGCTGATTTATCACCTGTTTGAAGCCTGATGTTCAAGTTTCTAAAGCTTCATTGAGAAATTCCAATCACATTCTCTCCTAATTAAAGTTGCAAGCTTGAATATCATTAAAGCT
Organism: Labeo calbasu; assembly: GCA_019740295.1. NCBI lineage: Eukaryota > Metazoa > Chordata > Actinopteri > Cypriniformes > Cyprinidae > Labeo > Labeo calbasu. The sequence continues at coordinate 28,122 of JAHKKF010530136.1, forward strand.
CAAAGGACCTTCAACTTAAGAGCTTGGTTGTGTCTGAGCACGCAGCAAAGTGCATCATGGCCTAAATACGGAAGATAACGACATAAAAGACATGGTGCAAATGATTCACTGTCTGTTTGATGCTAAAGTTAAGTGAGACGGTGCGAGACACAGTGCTGAAGATAATAAGGAAATGACGCAGTCCGGTGGAAAACAGGGTTCGTGCTAAAAAGGTGACGTGGCGCTGTTGACACTTGTCCAAAGGTGTTTATCAGCCCGTCCAAATTTAATAAAGCTTATCTGTAAGAGGGCAACATAATGACTTTAACAAATAAATCATTAACTGAACATGCTGATGCTGTGCAAAAACAAGCTGGCCTGGGGCAGTCTAAGAATATCAATGAATTGATAATGAATGAAGAAACTGCTACATCTGCTACAGTGGGATACATGGATCAATGCTGCCCCCTTCTGATACCTTACCTGAAAAATAAATAATCACAGGATGAGTCCCACTCGTGATCATCAAACATGATTATGCTGAAATCGCAAGACGTACATCTTAAACGGTTGCAGGCCCTTCAAAAACAAGACCACAGTCAGAATAAACATGTCTAAGTAAATCTACCATGACTGAATTACACTACCAGTCAAATGATTTTTAATGTTTTTTTTTTTAAAGAAGCCTCTTCTGCTCACCAAGCCTGAATTTATTTGGTCCGAAGTACAGCAAAAACAGTAAAAATATTTGTACTATTTAAAATAACTGATTTCTATTTGAATATATTTTAAAGTGTAATTTATTCCTGTGATCAAAGCTAAATTTTCAGCCTTCAGTGTCACATAATCCTTCCGAAATCTGACATAAAAAGCTTTTGTAACATTACCAGAAAATTAATACTTTAATTTAGCAAGGATGATTTTTGATCAAAAGTGATGATAAAGACATTTATAATGTTGCAAGAGATTTCTGTCTGAGACAAATGCTGTTCTTCTGAACTTTCTAATCATTAAAGAAACCTGAAAAAATTCTACTCAGCTGTTTTCAACATAATAATAGTAGTAAATGTTTTTGAGCAGCAAATCAGAATATTAGAATGATTTCTGAAGGATCATGTGATGATGCTAAAAATTCAGCTCAAATAAATCAAATTTAGATCAAATAAATGTAGACTTGGTGAGCAGAAGAGACTACATTAAAAATCTTAGTCTACTTGGTCAGAAGTGCATTCTCAATGGGGAAAATATGTATTGTGTGAGTTGATGGTAAATATTGTGCTTATTAGAATATTATTAAAATATGCATGTGGTCTTCAAGTCCAGAAATAATTGACTTTGATGTAATTTTCACCTTTGAGAAACGCTGGTTCCAATACCGTGTGGTACAGAGCTTCCACCAAGAAAAACAGGACAACATCTGATTTAAAAAAAAGAAAAAAGTTAGAGTTAAAAACAACACACCTTGAATCTTGGATGTTTATGATTTAAAAACTTACTTCTTGGACATTGTCTCAGAATATGAATTGCTTGTGGTTGTCTTTGCTGCAATGGGTTCCTGTGAGTTTATGAGAGATTTTACAGATGCTTAACATCAACTAGCTATATTAAACTGGAAACCTATGTTCACTGATTATAACAAGGTTTGTCCAGTTATTTGACTTACATGTGTGCTGATGGGTTGAAAGTCATCATCCAGTATTTCCTGCAGCATAGCGTCAATATCATCTTTGTCATGTTGAGATCTTTTGCATCCTTGCTTTCTGAAAATATAATTTTCAAAATAAACGTCGACGTTTTTTTTTTATTTCAATTTTATTTCAGATGGGATTTTGAAGACGATGTAACGTTATACATAGCCATGTGAGGCTGTTTTGTTAGCCACATGCTAAACCTTTTTAGCATTTTAGTCAGGGTGGCAACATATATTATTTGTACATCTAAACCGTGTTAAAAGTATCTGTCAATATCTATGTAAGTAAAGGTTTTAGTATCTGCACTTGTCTTACGTAGCTATGTTAGCTCAGGTGCTAATCTCGCTAGCCTAATAAGTTACCTTGACTGGTTCTTGTCCTCGGGATTCGCACATTTTTGGTCCGTTTGTTTTAAAGCATACGTTGATTGTTTGGACGCGGACGTGCTGCAACAAAACTTTGATTCGACTTCATCAAGTAAATCATCCAAATCATCCGCCATGATTATCCGGTGGAGAACGCCACGTTTGTTACCATAGAAACGCGTGCATTATTTTTTTTTTGCTAACCTCTCAGAAATGCGTAATATAACTAGTAAAATTCTATTAAATCAATTTTACTACCCTGTTACACATAATATTAACGTGCTCTGGATGCTGAGCTAACGCTTCCGGGTTTGCTAGTTACTGTAAATTCCAAAACGGAAAACGATTCGTTGTCGGCAGGATTCGAACCTGCGCGGGGAGACCCCAATGGATTTCTAGTCCATCGCCTTAACCACTCGGCCACGACAACTCACATGCTTATATCTTTTACAAGTCGAAGACTTTTGTTAAAATTAAAAAGCAGACGACGTATTATTCGGCTACGGTAAATTATACAGATACTAGGAAGAAAATAAGCAGACTAGATTTATCTTTTGAGACGGCGTATCGTTATTCGTATCGTATTCATTTACTATTTTATTGTTTTACGTTTGGCATAACCGTAACTTAAGTAGTTTTAAGTATGTCTAGTTATTTTTTCAAAATATTTATTTTATTTTATTTAAAATACGAAAACAGCAAAAAAAGGGCAAACATAATCAAGTAAAATAAAATAAAAGTAATTGCGATCGTGATATATTTTCCACGGTGAATTTCACTCACTTAACTGCAGGGGGCTCCAAAATCTCACAAATACACTAAACCACACACACTCGTTTTCAAGTCGCGACGATCGAAAAAGAAAAAATATATTGCAGGGATTTGATTTTATCCACCATTTGCTGTGTGATGGAGGCAGTAAGACCTGAATGTGATCTTGCAGTCGGTTGTAAGAAAAAGATGGACTAAATTATTGAGTCCAAACACTTTTAGCAGAGAAGTCTGTCTTTCGCTGGAAGATCGAGTTGACATTTCGTTTGCAAAAAGATCAATACCATGCATTTAGAATAAATACAGAGAATTTTTATTTAATTCTGACCTTAAAATAGAAATTAATAACATTTTGTGTGAATTAATAGGCTAAACATAATTTCTTCTGTCGTTCTACTTGTCACTCCTTTCACAAATTGAACGTATCCGGAAGTGGAAAAACAACTTGTTCCCTGACCGGGAATCGAACCCGGGCCGCGGCGGTGAGAGCGCCGAATCCTAACCACTAGACCACCAGGGACTGGGTTCCCCCTTTTTCATATGTGTAATCAAATATGTAAAGAGTATACAGTTGATATAAATATAGATCTGGGCCGCTATACGTAAGCCGTCCGCCATATTGGAGCGGTTAAAGCAGGTCCGTGAACACTCGAGTCCGCAACCCTAGTGAAACAACTTATTGACTATACTCTTTGGCCTAGTTATACACATGTATGAATGTATCTGCAATAGACTTAACCATAGTTAACATATTTGAAAGGTAGCCTACTATAGCTTAAAAACCTATAATACTAAGTTAATACATATTAAAAACCACAAACTTAAGACATTCTTACTTATAAAAGTTTATCAATTTTCTTCAGGAATTTAGATTTCGGCCGTTGTTACAACCAGAGACTGTGCAATGTTGTAGCATCTTTAAACTCATTGATTTTTATTGTAAATTACGACACATTTACTGTTCCAAGATGGCGGACACGTTGACGTGTCTAATGTGGCATCTACGTATCCCTTATTTTTCTCATCTAAGTAGATGCCACATGATGTAAATTTAATGTATAGCTTTCGGTCTAATTGACTTCCAGCCTTTTTTTTTTTAGCTTGTTTTGCTGCTTGATATTGCAAACTAATGTCTTACCATATTATTTGAATGTATTATCTTAATTATAAACAGAACGGTTTGTAGATGCAAACAGTTTTACCATTTACTGCACTTCTTTATTCTTCTCATAATTTTCCTACAGCGGCTTATGAACTGGAAGTCTAAGACATTACCAGAAAAGAGCTTACTTCCATATTGAAAAATAAGGTGGATACACATGGGTAAAATTACATACAACTTTGCACTCTACAATAAACATAAGATAATGTCCAGCACACCACTCACTAACTTTGCACGTTATTCTGAAGTCTGAAATTAAGAAATGCAACAAGAATGGAAAAATATACAGATTTTATTTCATTATGAGACAGTAAAAACATCTGACTGAAAAAGGTTACTTATCCGAAATGCAATAAATTAATGCATAACACTATGGAAAATACATTTACAAATATGTGACTTATTTACACTGGTGATAATGATGAAACAGGTTTGCGAAATTTACTCTGCAAGAACACCCGGGGAACACACAGACCCTCTTTTTTATTCACAGTTTCTCTCAAAACATACTCGTTCACAAGAGTCTCAAATCCTGCCTGTTGGAACAAACCAGCCAAGCACTCTATAAGAAAAACAGATGGAAAGTAAAAAAGTTAGAAACAAAACATTTACTTCAATGCTGTAAAACAGATGATTAAGAAGAAACAAATGCTACACTGACCTCTTGAGAAGAAAAAGGAGCGGGTCCCATCTTGTCTTACGTAGAAATTTTCGCCCAGCTTATTGCCCGACTTAAATCTCAACATGGCATGATCATACAGTCCATAGTCCCTGAAGAGGACAATACCTCCTGGTCTTAATACCTGTCAGTTTGTTTTGAAAGCAGAAAAACACATGAACCACATAAAAAAAAAAACTGCGAGTTTCAGTCTTACAAAATGTGATCAGCAGTACCTTATAAATTTGTTCCAGGGCTTTCTGCATCTTGTCAGGATGAATTGCAGACAGAACAAATATCAACGTGGCTACATCCACTGTCTCCACTTGTATGGTGGCTTGGAGATCATCCTTAGTGAGGTCACACTGAAATGCAAGGCATCGCTCGGTGCAATACAAGGCATTTTGCTGCAATAATAATATATAATCATAAATAAAGGCAGAATGCACGCAAAACAATTAGCTTATGAATGTGCGACATCATAATATTGAAAAAAGGTTGACCAGATGGACGTACACTACCAAAGTTTTTTTTAATGCTTTTTAAAGAAATCTCTTCTGCTCAGTAAGCCCGCATTCACTTGATTCAAAATACAGCAAAAGCAGTAATTTGTAAAATATTTTTACTATTTAAAGTAACTGCTTAAATTCATTTAAAACATAATTTAATCAAAGCTGAGTTTTCAGCATCATTACTGTCACATGATCCTTCAGAAATCATTCAAACATGCTGATTTGCTGTTCAAGAAACATTTATTATTATTATTATTAATATTTAAAACAGTTGGGTACATTTTTTCAGGATTCTTTGATGAATTGAAAGACCCAAAGATCAGCATTTATCTGAAACCAAAAGCTTTTGTACGATTATACATTATACCTTTCGAAAATATTTTTGAGAAAGAAATTTTAATAATTAATACTTTATTTAGCAAGAATGCTTTAAATTGATCAAAAGTGGTGATAAAGACATTTATAATATTACAAAAGACTTCTATTTCAGATAAATGCTGTTCTTCTAAACTTCATATTCATCAAAGAAACCTGAAAAAAATCTACTCAGCTGTTTTCAGTATAATAATAATAATAATTATAATTAAATGTTTTTTGAGTAGCAAATCAGAATGTTAGAATGATTTCTGAAGGATCATGTGACTGAAGTAATGATGCTAAAAATTCAGGACATTTTAAAATATATTCAAATAAAAAGCAGTTATTTTAAATACTAAAAATATTTCTAAATGTTACTGTTTTTGCTGTACTTTGGATCAAATAAATGCAGGCTTGTTCAGCAGAAGAGACTTCTTTAAAAAATGTACAAATCTTACTTTTCATTAAGTGATTTTCATTCTGGTAGTGTAGTTTTTTAAGTAGTTAAAAATAAAAATGAAAATTTGTTGAAAATGTCAAAACAAATCCACCATTAAGGCATTTTAACCTCAAATTGTTGCTTAAAGCCAAAATATCAGTCCATAATTGAAAACTTGTAAACAGTGCTTGATCTATGCACATTTCTCTCCTCATTCAGATGAGATGACTTTTTATCAGAGGAAGTAATATTATGGATAGAGGACTATTTTAGCCAGAAACAATGGTTTGAAGTTCTTAATGAATTTATTACAAGCATGTAGCTTTTTACATCACAAGACAACTGATAAAACTGTAGTTGTGTGGATCACTTGTGCATTACTTTGATGTTTTTATCAGCTGTTTGAACTCTCATTCTGATGGCACCCATTCACTCTAGAGGATCCACTGATGTGCAATGGCTGTAATGCTAAATTTCTCCAAATCTCTTCCAGTGAAGAAATACACTCATCTACATCTTGGTTGGCCTGAGGGTAAGTACACTTTAAGGTAATATTAATCTAGAGTGAACTATTACATTAAAGTGAGAGGAAATTCATTTTAGTCACAGTTACCTTCACAAATTCAACAGCTCGTGGAGAGAAGTCACAGGCATAAATGAAGATATTGAGATCCTCCTCCAGAAGAGGGAAAATACAGTTTCCAACCCCACAGCCAGCCTCCAATAACACCAGCTTCTGCCCCTGAGACTGAAATAATAGATTTCATTTACATTAATCTATACAAACTCAAACATGTTACAGCAAATGCATGTTCTCTTACCTCTCTGCAGTTTTTGAGTTCATCAAACTCTCTGGTAGTCCAGTGCCTGTCTTTGAAAAAGTTCGTCGTGTTTCTTTTATAAAACAAGTCCCAGTTTTTCTGAGCTTCCAATTCGAGTTTCTGCTGCTTGAAGTCTGACACTAAGGCTTTGTCATTCCTGAGTTTCTCCAGCTCTTCTGGTGTCAGTGTCCTTTCACTCAAACCAGTGGACTGATGGGGAAAATCAGGACTGGATTCCAGCAAGTCCAACTCACCTGTCGCTGACATGACTGTTTGAGCTGCCGATCTTTAAAACTAAGACGACGACGGCTTAAAATAAAAGTTTACAATCATACAAGTCACAGCACTTTATGTTGGATAAAATGTTACCACGTCAGTGATAAAACGCAAACAAAAGGAGTGTCAGGTACGTACGTGTACTTCAACTACCTATATATTAAGCGAGCTAAATAATTAACAGTAAAATATTCCCATGTTTAATAAAAAAAAAAAAGAAAAAAAGCTCACTGTTTTAAAACATCGCATGTTTTACTCGGCATCTGTCTTATTCGCGCACAAGCTACTGCGGTGATGAAGGAACATAGTACTAGTCACTGCCACCTGCTGGACTGGATGAGACGCGCACAGCGACCTGGTTAACCTTTATGTTTATGAAAACTGTAAACACTGTATTTATTGGCATTAGCTATGATATGTGGTGCCAGATTCTTGTATGTGGAGACAGTTTAAAACGTGGTATCTTGTATGCGGTATAATTTCAAACGTATTATGATGACATCATTTAACTTTCTAACCCAAATATTTAGAAAACATATCAGAAGTGTATAACACAAAATGTTTTTTTTTCTTAAAAGTGTCAGTTTCTCCTTATATTAACTCTTAATTCTACTCTTACAAACTCATTTGTTGAATTTTATTTTTAAAGGCCTATTGTTGAGGTAATTTTGTAGCATCCTAGAAAAGTGGTGTGTAACAGTATAAACAAAAATCTTATTTATGCAAAATTTTATTTATACATGTATACACTACCAGTCAAAATTTTGTAATAATCAAGATATGTTTATGTTTTTAATAGAAGCCTCTTATGTTCACCAAGGTTGCATTAATTTGATAGAAAATACAATAAAATGAGTCATATTGTGAAGCATTATTACAATTTCAAATAACTGTTTTCTAAGTGAATGTATTTTAAAATACTATTTATTCATGTGATGGCAAAGCTGAATTTTTAGCAATCGTTACTCCTCATTATGCTTCAGAAATTATTTTAATATGCTGGTTTTGTCCTAAATAAACATTTTTCATTATCTGTTTTTTGAAAACCATTTTTGCTGCCTAGTAATTTTAGTTATATTTTGAAATATATTTACTACCACAAAA
>JAHKKF010530136.1:38969-62717 GCA_019740295.1 Labeo calbasu
AGTCATTGTTGGAAAGGGTTCAAATACACAAAAATGCTGAAAAACCAAAGAATTTGTGGGACCTGAAGGATTTTTCTGAAGAACAGCAGGTAGTTTAATTGTTTAGGACAAACAAGTGACTCACAAACAACTATCACTAAACAAAAACATACAGCCGTGGATCATTCAGGTAACAACACAGTATTAAGAATCACTTTTTATAAATTCAACTATTATTTTCTCTTTGGGACTATATGTAAATGTATTTTATGTATGTAAATATCTTATTCAGGTCAGTACTAAATAAAAATAACATGCATCTTGTTTGATCCCTCTTATTTTGGTAAAATAAATTATATTTTGCAGATTCTGCAAGGTGTATGTAAACTTTTGACCTCAAGTGAACAAGCTAACGCTTACTGTTTGAGTTGGGTTGTCTGGGATGTTTACGAGTAATGTTTTCAAGCACCACAATGTTTACACTTTTCGGGAAAATTACTTACAGTGTTTTACACATTAGTCTGGGATAAGAGAAAGTATTGTAACAGGAAGAAGTACACACGCACAATGAATAATATCACGCTGACCAGTGAGAGTTTGGCAGGCATCTGGGCTGATTTATTTGTCGTGCAGGCATGATGAATCATTCTATCATTCTATTAATCAGCCTTTAGTGATTTTCCCATCATCCCTCCTCTTTCTCCGGCTCCAGATGGCATTACTCATTCAACCTAAGATGACCATTGTTCCTAATTTTCAGCTGTTTTGGTTGGGAGACGTCCCTTCGGCAATCATCACTTCCATTTAAAAGAATTTTTCATAGATTATTAAAGAGTTTGATGGAGTCCAGGTTGAAGACCCGTTTGTAAAGTTGTGAAACAGCAGAAACATCTGGTGCATTGTGTGATTGGTTGTGTCTGGTCTACCACAAGATGACAGTCTCATACAACTAACTTTTTTTCATTTCATTGTTATGAAAATTCTGTTATTTCCTCACCCTCATTTTATTTCAAAGCTGTATGATGTTTTTGGTGAACTTTAAAACTAAATCTGAAATAAAAATGAAGTAACACTCATTACAAGTTTCTGAAGCCATGTGATGAATGACAGTGACATCAATGCTAACGTGAAGTGGACAGTTTCTTACACAGAACACTTAAGTCAGGTTAACACCACAACCATAAAGAAAACAAAACAGAAGAATGATGCAATATAAACACTGACAGCCAAGAATCCATTCTGCTTTAAAGAGCTCAAGAAAACTACAATGTGTGCTTATAATAAACAGAATAATATAGTTAGCATTATAGTTATTGTTCTTGGTGTAAACTAGCATTTCAGAAAGAAGTATTTTTGGCCCCTTTTTGACCAGTTTGGCCACTATAAGTGTTGTTGTACAGAAGATTCTTCAAATATTTTACAAACAATAACAGCATATGGTTTAGAACAAGGTTATCCATAAGCTAGCGTGCTTCAAAACTGACAAAATTCGCATTCAGATACAAAGTTTACATACACAAGTTATTTTACCAAAATAAGAGGGATCATACAAAATGCATGTTTTTTTTTTTTATTTAGTACTGACCTGAATAAGATAGTTCACACAAAAGATGTTTATATATAGTCCACAAGAGAAAATAATAGTTGAGTTTATACAAATTACTCAAAAGTTCTTAATTCTTAATACTGTGTTGTTACCTGAATGATCCACAGCTGGGTTTTTGTGTTTAGTGATAGTTGTTCATGAGTCCCTTGTTTGTCCTGAACAGTTAAACTGCATGCTGTTTTTCAGAAAAATCCTTCGGGTTCCACAAACTCTTTGGTTTTTCAGCATTTTTGTGTATTTGAATTTCCAAGAATGTTAGATTTTGAGATCCATCTTTTCACATTGAGGACAACTGACGAATTCATATGCAACTATTACAGAAGGTTGCATTATGACCACCCCTGTCTCTTAATGCATCGTTTTTCCTTTTGAAGCATCAGTGAGCATTTAAACCTTCTGTAATAGTTGCATATAAGTCCCTTAGTTGTCCTCAGTGTAAAAAAAGATGGATCTCAAAATTCTACAGTCATTGTTGGAAAAGGTTCAAATCCACAAAAATGCTGAAAAACCAAAGAATTTGTGGGACCTGAAGGATTTTTCTTTAAAACAGCGGGCAGTTTAACTGTTCAAACAGGTCAAACAAGGGACTCAAGAACAACTAGCACTAAACAACAAAACACAGCTGTGGATCATTCAGGTAACAACACAGTATTAAGAATCAAGTGTATGTAAACTTTTGATCGGGGTCATTTTTATAAATTCAGCTATTACTTTCTCTTATGGACTATATGTTAACTATATGACTATATGTCTTTTATTTGAAATATCTTATTCAGGTCAGTACTAATAAAAAAATAACATGCATGTTGTATAATCGCTCTTATTTTGGTCAATTAATTAACATTTTGTAGATTCTTTAAGGTGTATGTAAACTTTTGACTTCAACTGTAAGCATTCAAAACTTACAGTCTTTAACTTCCGCCATTATGAATCAACAATTTTGGTGACATCACCCTGCACTTCAGCTTCTCATCAAACTTTCTGTCCAATCAAATGCTCTCTAGAATCCAAAGCGTCTCAACCCCCTACACTATAAATAGCTGCAGAAGCTGCGGCTAAAATCGGTCCCTCGTTCACAGAGCTAGTATTTTCTGTAATGTGAATGGCACGTAGTGCCTTATATAGCAGATAGGGAATAATTCAGACAGTGTAAATATGCTTTCCATTGGGGCGATAGAATTCTGGTTTCACGCTGTGTCACGTGAACTGCTGCAGTGCACACACACAGTCCAGAGACTCGATAGCAATGAGTGGATAATATGCACGAATCCGCACAGACCATAGAACGCATTGAATCCATTTGAATTCTACACAGAATGCTATATTTTATTGAGATACGGATGAGATTGTGGCTGTCATACACTGACCCAAGCTGTGATATAAACGGAATGCTATTGGCTATTTAAAAAAGTGGGCGGGCTGCTTGATATGTCCCGCCCTCTCTTCCTGTTTTAGTTGAAATTACGTCACCACATAGAATTACACAGTATGTTTTAAAGCACTTCAGTGGATCTTTACAGTCGTTCCGATGTTGCTAGGAGATGCTTGACAAATGAAAACAGTGTCCTAAAATCGGCTGAAAATATCAAACATGTTTGATATACCCCGACAAGGTGGAATCAGAGTCTGAAGCGAAAAAAAAAATCGTAGTCTGTAACCATCATACACTTTCTGTGGAATCTGTCAGCTCTAATCTGCAGACTGGCTCTGACTTTCGGCAACTAGAGTCAGCTTCTTCAGACTGCAAATCAGTGGAAAATCGGAGCAAAAGTAGTGTAGTGTATTTCAGGCTTTAGATAGTAGAAATGCAAAAAGTTGGGGGCGACCCATTCATTGCAGAGTCAGGGAACCTTATCAGCACTGCACTCTTGAGCAACCAGTCCGGTTTCTTCCAGGAACACGATTCCGGAAATTAGCGTACAGTACGTCTCCTTGGAATAAATCTGTCAAGAAGACCAAGGTGAAGCCACCCAGCTGAAATGTTTGACACCAGAATATGCGAACAACTGATAAGCTCATTCAAAATAGAAAGACTTAAAATAAAAGTTCTGTTAATATAACTTTATCTCGCCGTTGCGCAATGCTCACGGTTAGCCAATTTCCATTATTGTCAGAGGCTTATCGGTGGGGCACGGATGAGGATCGGAAAAGCGCTGAGGTGGACAACCAGCTCTCCCCCGCTTCCCCCTCCCAAAGCGGGCTCTATTAATCAGCCGGACTCTCTCTCTCCGGACTCCCTGCCCACTGTAACCCACACTGACCCACACATTCCTGGGCGATACACGGCCACAGAGGCCTGGCTCTCGAACTTGCACATGAGGATGCACGACTGCTTTGTGACCCAAACTAGTTCAGGAGGATGAAGCGAAATCCCCTCCAAACCTCTCACAGACTCGAATCTGTTGTGATTGCACTGTGCATTGTGAACGGGCTGACTCATGTACGGTGTCTGACCGATCAAAACACACACACATTTCACTCGCTGTCGTCACCTCCCCTCTCGCCGTCCCGTCTCTTTAAACACAGGAAGTTCCCTCTGCGTACACTGTTGTCTTTGTCGTAACGATTTGGAGATCAATGGATTAGGCGTAATCCTCTGCCTTTCCCATAAACCAAGGCGTAACATGACCGGAGCTTTGTGGTGATTATTTTGGATATGTTTACTGCCACCCTTTCAGAGCTGGAAGGCTGTCAAGTCGTTCAGTAAACTGTCATGCGACGATTTGGATACAAGCGTTTTCCTCAGAGATGGAACATGTTCTTGAGCATCTGGTCACCACTGCTGAAGCAGATGCAGTCCTTGAGGAAAACGTCAAGGCTCAGAGGTTGCTCTTTCAAAGCTCAGGCACAAAACCTAATAGAGTTAGCCAATTTTGACATGAATGAGGTGATTTATCATACAGTATAAATACAGTATGCAAGAATCCCTTGCAGGAATAATATGATGGAAAACATTGCCAATATCGAAAGCTGGAAAGTCTCCATTTGTTCTCCATTTAATCTCAGTGCTATCCAAGAGAATCAACTTTTTCTTTCATATGATATTTCTTTAGTTATGGAAGCCTGTTTCTGCCTCAGGGTTAAACTACATTTAACTGTTCAAAAGTCTGGGAGCGGTAAGATTTTTTATAAAAATGTCTCTTATGCTCACTAAGGATGCATTTATTTGATAAAAATACAGTTAAAATTGTGCTACCTGAAATTAAACTTAAAAACAACTGGTCTCTATTTCAATATAATTAAGAATGCAATGTATTTCTGCAATGACATAACTGAATATTACCCAGCAATTACTCCAGTCTTCAGTGTCACGTAATTCTTCAGAAATCTTTCTAATATGCTGACTTGGTGTTCATGAAACATTTCTTATATGACTATCAATGCTGAAAACACCTGTGGTGCTTAATATTTTTGTGGAAACTGTGATAATTTCCCCCCAAGATTATTTGATGAATACACTTCAAAGATTTTGTATAAAAATAAATTAATTAAATAATTAAAAATTAAGGGTTTGTCACTGGACCAACTGCAGTTAGGTTAAGGGTTGCCAGGTTTTTGCAAAAAAACCCACCCAATTGCTACTCAAAACTAGCCCAATCGTGTTTCAAGGAGGGTCCCCCATTAAAAATCACATTCTGCGAGGTAAAATACAAGTTTTTTGGTGGGGTTCCCCTGGTAAAATAGGCATTCCAGGGGATAAATTAAAAACAACCCACGGCAACAGTTTTTAAAGTAGCCCAATTTCGTGGGAAAACTCCAGACTTGGCAACACTAGTTGTGTTAAATGTTTAATCCAACCTTCTGGGTAGTTTTATTTAACCCTACTATTGCTTAAAAAGTACTATATTTCTTGCTCAAAATGAACCCAAAATAGGTTGGAAATGAACATTTATTAATACGTTCAATAAATTGACATTTATTATTAAGTTGAATAAATAATAATGAATATTTTTAAAGGGCTTATTAATAAATGTTCACCTTTTAATTATTGCTAATGACTCTAGTAATCATGTGTCTGAATTTTAATTTACCACCTATTTTGGGTTCATTTTAAGACAGCCATATAGTAAATTTTAAATAATAGTTGAGTTAAATAAAACTACCCAGAAGGTTAGGTTAAACAACCCAGTTGCTGTGTTGGTCCATATTTTATCCAGCATATTTATTTGAGTGTAGAACGTTCAAAAGAACAGAGTTTATTTGAAATGTAAATATTTTGTATAATTATTAATTTATTTAGTCACTTTTGATCAGTCGAATACTGAATAAAAGTACTAATTTCTTCCAAAAAAAAAAAAAAAAATAAATAAATAAAAATAATTAATTAAAAAAAAAAACTTCCTGACCCCAAACTTTTGACTGATAGAATAGAGTGCAATTATGAGAAGTAATAAAAATGATTTTACTCTATGACTTTAAATGGCTTCCAATTAAAGTTAAACCCATGCACAAGTTTACAGGTGCTCTATCTACAGCTAAAAATAGCCACATGATAATGGGTGATTTCTGGGTGAATCAATGCATTGCAGTTCTATCCTCCTCTAAGATATGTTGCAAGCCTGGAATGGTTTGGAACGGATTTGTCTCATAGTTGTGTCTATCTAGATGTTTCGACATAGGTGAAATGAGGAGTCATCTGGCTCTGATTATACATTATTCTTGAAAGAGTGATTGAGAGAGGCAAAAAGGAGGAGCTCTTAGTAGAGGAGGGAGATGAAGAGGGTGAAAAGTGTGTCAGGACAGATGGATGAGTGGGGCGCGTAACTGCTGCACAGTCAGTAAAAGGTGAAACGCTCTAAAATCAACCCTGACAACCCAAATCGTCCCAGTCTGCTGCTGTTAAGGATGTAGAGGTGGAGATGGTTGAAATGGGATATGATGTTGGTGCAGTGGGGCACAATTTCATTAATGAACCCTGGGGGTGGGGTGGGGTAGGGTAGGGTAGGGTGGAGGGGGTCACATCCTCCCCGGTAGGCGTACTGTCATCCGGGGGCTTTTGCCAGGAGCCAGGCGGGGATTAAGGGCTCTGGCTCGTCCCACAGGAGGAATGCCCGGGCTTTGAAGGCCCAGTATATCTGCTCTCCCTTAGGGAGGTTGGTGCTGGTGTGCAGGGGAGAGACAAGCAGAGCTGCATACAGAGGCTAAGAGTTCAGTGGACAGTTGAGCTACACACAAACACACAAAACAACGTTGGGATGCCAGATTCTGCTCTTACATAAAAACTAAAACTCACAGTGTTATATGAGCAGGCATACATGCATAAACAAGTTTATTAATGATATTTTCAACCACCTAAACCTAACCCTCAGAGAAAAAATTGGTGTCAGTAAAATTAGTAAAAATGTTTTTGAAGGTGGCAAAGCTGAATTTTCAACAGCCATTACTTCAGGCTTCAGTGTCACATGATCCTTCAGAAATCACTCTAATATGCTGATTTGGTGTTCAAGTAATAAACTGGAAAAAAAAAAAAATGTATTTACTTGATTTTAATGGCATTTTTAAATCCATCAAAAGAACATTTTTTGAAACATTCCATTACATTGTCACTGTCATTTAGTTTAATCCAGCCTTGCTGAATAAAAATATTTTCTTTAAACTGACCCCAGATATATATATTATCAACTTTAAAGACAACAAGCAGAAAAAAAGAGCACATGTTGACACTAGGAGTTGAATTTAGAGTCATAGAGCCTGAAAGGGAAAGGACAGGGGCCAGACGCAGGGTTGCGTTTGGACAAGCTGTGTAAGAAAAAGGTCAGGATTAGTCAGAGGGAGAACACGAAAGAAAAACAAATGACAAGTAAGGGGAGAAGAATGAAGAGGGATTTGGCTGGGGTAACAACAAGCAAAGCAGTTGCATGTGTGTGTGTATCAGGAGTGGGGGGCGGACAAGGAGGATGTATCAGTGTCAGTGGGCGGCTTGGGATTACTTTGAGTTGGCGGGGGTCGGACCACTGACCCTGCTGGTGTATGTGGAACATAAACACGGACAGGACAGAACCCCGGCAGATAATTAGCGCTCGGTTGATGTTCCAGGAGTTGGGGCAGCTGGGTAATCACAAGCGGGGGCGAGGTTGATAACCCAAGCCTGCAGTGTATAAAACGCACCCCTCACCCGTGGCCCCCAGCGGATCAATACAACACTCCTCACTTTGACTTAACATGAAACAAAATGTTTTTGTGGACATAGGCAAATAGGTGGTGAATGAGAGAATACACGTTTAAGATGAGTTGCAAACTCTGTTTTAAAACCAAGTCATAAGTGACTGATTTGGAACTCAGAAAGTAACATACAGCTGACCTGATAATTTAATAAGCATATATATATATATGCATATATATCAAAGCTATTATAGAAATTAACTTTTATTAAGCAAGGATGCTTTAAATTGATCAAAAGTGATGATAAAGACATTTATAATGTTAAAACATATTTCTATTTCAGATAAATGCTGTTCTTCTGAACTTTCTATTCATCAAAGGAACCTGAAATAATTCTACACAGCTGTTTTCAACATAATAATAATAATAATAATAATAATAATAATTATTATTATTATTATTATTTTTTGAGCAGCAAATCAGAATCTTAGAATGATTTCTGAAGAATCATGTGAATCATGTAAATTATATTTTAAAAAAGCAGTTATTTTAAATAGTAAAAAAGTTTAACATTTTACTGTTTCTGCTGTATTATGCTGAATCTACATTGTTTCGTGCACCGTATTTTATTATAGATTTTTAATTATTTTTATTTATTTTTTCAAATAATTTTATTTTTTCATAAGTTAATGAGCATAAATAATATATTTTTGGTAAACTGCTTTAAATGCATAATTATACTTATGATAATTATACTAAATTCTACTCAGTTCATTATACTAAAAACATCCACATTACTTTATCAATACTTTTTTTTTTTTTTACTGAATGTCTTATATAATGTTTTATTATGTCTTGTTTCATCCACCATCTTTTAATCAGTTATTTATTATTATTACTTTTTTAATACAATGCTACCATAGAACTTGTAGACCTGATAATGTAATAAGCATAAATATTTATTTTCGGTAAAACTTTATATTTTTTTTAATGGTTTAAAATCATTAAGTTTTCATAATCATTAATTATATTTAATGCCAACTAAGCTAAATTATACTTCAATAATTATACTAAAAAAAAAAGAGGTGCAAATTCAGAAAAGAATAACGTGGCAGTGCAAACCCTCATTTGGTATTAAAAACCTACTGTCAGGATTTACTAAAGACACGCAGTGGGAAATTAGTGCTGAAAAGGCGTGGACACAGTTATTTTTGCACCTGATTTACTGGTATTTGTGCCATTATTTAACACCAAAAATAAAGCACGTCTTAAAGCAGGCAGTAATTTGCACTGCTCATGGTAGATTGTACTGGTCATTATGGAAATGAGATGTTGTGTCTGTGTTCTTTAATGTGCACCTTGTCCGTTAAACACCCGCAGAATTTTCCCCTCCCTCTAGTGCTAATTTTCCCTGTTTAAACAATCTGGCCCTTAATGTATATATGCAAACCTAGAATTTGTCCTAACGAAGACATCTTAGCAAGTCATTGTCCTCTTGAAACATATCTGTGTCATAAATGTACCTATGATTGTTTAGTTGCCTACAGAGCTAAAAAAAAATTGCGTGCGTGTTTTTCTGTTGCATTTGTGTGTGAGATCAATCCATATCGTTGTTATTTTGGAGTCTGAAAAGTTTGCATGCAAATCTCCACCGCCTTTTATTTTCTTCTGTTCCCTCTCCTCTCTGCGCTGAGGCCCTGAGTGTTTATGAGGTGGAGAGCGATGGAGCGTCGAGTTGGCCTGCTGTCTGTCATAAAGCAGCAATGTCCCACAAATACCACTACACAAATAAACATTCAAAACATAACTGTCCAAATATGGTTAAGCTTACAACTGCACAGATCCTTGAATCTGCTTCATGTATTTGTTTTGCATCAGTTGGGAAATATTTCTGGCTCTAACATTTATAATTATAATCCAGACGATACAAAACAAGCATTTATATGATAATAAAATGAGCAGAGTCAATGTTTTTTTGTACTAAAACAGTGGACTTGCCTATCGGCGGTTCCATTCACTAAGTCAAGCATCACTATTATTATTGCTACTTAGGGTTAGGGTTTTGTTTTAAGTTTTTGGTGCAAACCTCATCCTCAACCTCACAATACCTCAAATCATGCAGCTTTTTACTCCTCTAAGTGATCAGACTTAAAATTTTCAGTATATATAAATAACTATATTGCCAACTTACATCTTCTTCTTTTGACAGAGCATTCCCTCTTTTCAGAAGTCGCAGGGCACGGGTTTCCCATTGGAGAGGGATTCTGTAGGACCTTCCTGGTCCTTGTTTCTTCACCCCATTTGAAGCCGCAGGTTTTACCTGAGCGTGAGCAGGGGTCCCATTCGCTCCACTCGCCCACTTCACAGTGCACTAAAACACAGTTAACAAATTAGTGAGGCCACACACATACAGCACTGTCCTGACAGCAGGTGTTATGTTAGAGACTAACCTGTCGGGATGCACTCCACTGAGTTGTTGGGCTCAAACTTGTCCGGGCAGACGTGATAACATTGCCCGTGCAGTAGGTAGTGTCCCGGCACACACCTCGTACATGTGTCACTGTTCTGACAGGACTCACAGTCCGCAGGACATGCTGTAAAACCATCACACACACACAATTAGTTTCACGAGAAGTACTGGGGAGCAACTAACTTAAAATAGCCATGCTACTAACTAGATGACGTTTTTCAGTAGCGTGACAGTAGTTCAGCTATTTTTAACTACTTTTTCCATCAAGTAGCACATCTAATCTCCACGGGCTGAGGAAATCAAATCAAACACGCTCACCAAAATGATCCTATTTCATGTCTGGTGTTGGAAAGAGTTGGAAAACTGAAGAGATGACAATTTGAATAAACTTCGAAAAGTCTGAATTATTCTGTTAGTTAATCTGGATATTCCTCTCTTTAATACGGAGAGTCATTCTAGTGAATTGGTTCATTAAGATGTCACTTTAATATATAGCTTTTAAAAATTTGATTCATTCTAGTGAATTGATTCATTCGGATAATCCTCTCTGTCATATGCATTTGTTGGACCTTTGATTCATTCTAGTGAATCAGTTCATTCAGACGTCACTCTCCCTAATGTGTAGTATTTAATAATTTGATTCATTCTAGTGAACTGATTCATTTGTATAATCCTCTCTGTCAAATGCAGTTTTTGGAACTTTGATTCATTCTAGTGAATCAGTTCATTCTGTCGTCACTCTCTCTAATGTGTAGTTTATAATAAGTTTGGGCACCCCTGGTCCAATGTGTAGATTATAATAATCTGAATGACATCATTCTCTCTAATGTGTAGCTTTAAATAATTCGATTCATTCTAGTGCATTGATTCTTTCCGATAATTCTCTCTGTCATATTCTGTTTTTGGAACTCTGATTCGCTGTAGTGAATCAGTTCATTCAGACATCACTCTCTCTAAAGTGTAGCTTTTAATAATTTGATTCATTCTAGTGAATTGGGTAATTCAGATAATCCTCTCTGCCATATGTAGTTTTTAGAAATCTGATTCATTTTAGTGAGTCAGTTCATTTGGACAATCCTTAATTGAATATGTTGGTTTTGAAAGTCTGATTACTTTTATAGTGATTACTTTCATTCAACTGGTCCTCTTTCTAATTCAGATGGCCCTCATTCTAGTGAACTGGTTCATTTAGATTATTCTTTCTGTAATATTTAGCTTTTGAAAGTCTGATTCATTCTAGTCAATCAGTTCATTCAGGCTGCCCTTTGTCTAATATGTAGCAGTGGAAAGTCTAATTCATTCTAGTCAATCAGTTCTTTCAGATGTCACTCTCTCTAAGCTTTTAATAATTTGATTCATTCTAGTGAACTGGTTCATTTGGATAATCTTCTCTGTCATATGTCGTTTTTGGAACTCAGATCCATTCTATTCATTAGCTCATAGTGCAGCTAACTTCTTTTGCAAAACAGTAGCTTGACTGTACTTTCGGTACTTGGAAATATGATTACAGTAGATTGTAGTCTGGCAAGCTACAGTTTCAAAGTAGCTCTCCCAACACTGGTGGTCGGCCGCATAAAAAGCATACTAAAAACTAGTCCATCATATCTGTGACTGCAAACTGGGCACTCACCAGGGACACACTCTTTCTTGGTATCACTGGGCACCAGCCCATCTGGACAGCTCTCCATGCACTTGCCCTTGTGCAAGTAGGAGCCCGCTCTGCAGCGCAGGCAGAAGTTCCTGTTAAAGCACGAGTCGCACTCTGACCCACACTCTGGAAGACAAGTTACGCACTCATTACCACATCGCCTGAGCTGAGAAGGGATTACTGTAGTATACACGTCAAAATCTGTAGGTTTATTACTGTAACTAAGACATAAAGACGTCTGTACTGTAAATATTTCAAGGAGAGGCTGAGGTAAAACATGTGTCTTACTTATGCAGTCGTTCCGGTCGGGGTAACGGGTGCCGTAGAAACCATTAGGGCAGGAGGCCAGGCACACACCGATCTGCCTCATCCCGTCCCTCTCCAGGTGAATAAAAAGCTTGGGTTTGCAGGTCAGACAGCCATTGTAAACCGAGCAGGTCTGACAGCCTCCCTGGCATCCCTGGGAGCTCACCCCTGAACCCACTGTAGTAGAAACATCAATTTTACTTTAGGATCAAACAACATGTGCTCAAGAAATGATGTATGCAAATGTTAGGATCTGAGAAGTTTAATGGATATACAGGTGACCATATGTTGTTTTCTTCCTGGGCATGTCCTGGTTGTGATTTCTAAGTTGCCTAAAATGCTATCCTATTGACGTGCTCTCTAAAGTCCTTGTACTTTATATGCATGTGTGTTTTCATTGCTTTGACCGTTCTCTGCCGGTCTCATCTTGTCATAAGCCACGATAGGCTGATGTACAATGCCTGCCCGCTGTTGGTCAAACTATCAGTCATTATCTTCAGCAAGCAAGAAAACGACTGGAAAACAAAACCAAAACCCAGATTTTTCGGCCAGGCATGTCTGAGAAAAAGAGCATGTATGGCCAACCTATTTTTGAGTATGAAACCAGTCTAGGCCTTTTTATTGCAATAGTATTTGGAAAACATGCATGTACCACAGCTACAATATTACTTATGCATGTAAGATGTATATGAATACTTAGATGTATGTAGATGAATACTTATGCTCAGTATTTTGGGGTCAGTAGGATCTTCTATATATATACACTGCCCTCCAAAAGTTTGGAAACACCCTAGAAAAGTGGGGTTTTGGACAATATTGGCATGAATCCTTGTTAATTTGTGATCATTTTGTACTGATAAGGGACAACACAAACTACGAAAACATATTTTATTACATAAACAGTTTATACATAGAAACAAGTTAAATTTTCAATTCATCAAAATATCCACCATTAGCAGCTATTACAGCTCTGCATAATCTGGGCCTAAATTCATTGTATTCTAAACTTAATTGGCAATCAATTGTTGAAGCTATTAAGGTGTGCTGACCCAAAAATCTTTTAAAAATCTGGGCCAAGTTTAAACCAGTAACCAGGCATCACAGCTGGCAAAGGGGCATGTCTGACTTTGACATGTATATATTGCCATTATTATGTAATCAAAATGAAAATTATAATTGCTGGTTTTCAATGATAATGTCAAGTTACTTTAATGTATTTGCACCAAAAAATGATAAGGATTTATGATGATATCGTCCAAAACCACATTTTGCCAGGGGTGTTTCCAAACTTTTGGCGGGTAGTGTATATATATATATATATATATTTTTTTTTTTTTTTTTACAAAATATTAAGCAGCACAACTGTTTTCAACATTAGCAAAGAGGCTACAAAATTCTTAAGCACCAAATCAACATTATCAGCACCAATATGAGCATAGAATGATTTTTGAAGTATCATGTGACGCTACAGACTGGAGTAATGAGGCTGAAAAATGAATGAGCATAAGATACTTCTTCCAAAAACAACCTCAAATTATGTGGTCTTGTGTCATGGAATAATATGCTTTAGATAAACCTTCACATTGTGTTCTGTGGTACTCATACTGTATGTGCAATGCAAACTGAATGCAAAAACTCCTCAAAACTTCTCAAAATTCTTCTGCCAGCACCTAGTCACAAAAAACATACTTGGCATTTACTTGAACATTCTCAGCATTTCTAAGAGAAACGGTGGGCACAACTAAATGGTACCAGGTTCTCTGAGGAAAGAATAGAGCCATCAATTAAGGCTACAACAGTGACCATAATGTAGTGTAATAATAAACACGACAGGAAGCACAGTCATCTGTGGATTCTCCCGGCAGAGAAACTAATCAACAGAGACACGTTGCATACCGGGGTTTGCACGCAAACGGCAGCACAGTAGCCTTTGTGTTCATAAGTGCGCAAACAGAGCGGACTCACTGTGACAAAAAACCAGACAGAATCAACTCATCTCCACTGGAGACCTCCAGCTGCGAATACATGCTGAAACGGCCCACCACAAATGCATGACAAAGAGCTTTCTCAATGTCCCAGTGACATATTTAGAAACCACTCTCACTCGCAGATCCCTTAAGATAAGGTTTACATTTAAATTCTAGTCAGCTGATTGCTGACTTGTCATAAGCCCCGACAACCTTCCGGACAGAAGATTTGATATTTTCGAGAAACAGACCTGATTGTATTCAAGGGGATTTAGGAGAACATTTTCTTCAGTTTTTTGCTCAAGGGATTGTGAATAATATCTATGCACTATGGCCTCGTTGTTTTGGCTCGGGAACTGAAGAAGTCAAAAGTGATTGAAATCACAGTTTCTGTGAGAAGGACAGACATTCGCTGATCTAATCGCATCAACTGTAAAGTACAATGCAGAACCTTACTAAAATCGGCAGGGTAAAAAAAATGAAAGGTGCTTCTCGGCTGCTTCAAGGTACATCTTTGATTGAAGTCAAACGCTTCCAGGTGTTTCTCAGGGGTCAGTCTCAGATGGTTAAAGGCTCTGCATTTTAGAAGGGACTGACCCGGTCTCAGAGCATCTGGATGAGGGTGAGGTAGGGTAAAATGAAGATTGGTCTAGCTCAACTTCAGAGAGGTTAAAAAAAAAAGCTCCTACTTTCACTTTTACACAATTTGAAATGATATGGCTTGAAAGGATGTTACATATTGAGGACTTCAACCATCAGCAAAGCTGAACCTGAAGGAAGCAGTTAAGAAAATATGAGAAATGAGGATTCCTAACATCATTGTAATGCATAGACGTACAAAGAGGCTTTTTGCCATTTTGACTCACTATGCAATGTGATAACACATAGCAGTGTTCAAAATATACAATATATACTACCATTTAAATGTTTGGGGTCACCGGGTTTTTTAAAGCATTTTTGAAAGAAGTCTCTTATGTTCACCAAGGCTGCATTTAGCTGATAAAAACAGAGTAAAAACAGTTCTATATGGATATGACAGTGTTAGTGTATTTAGTCTTGGCGGAATAGATTTGCTATGCTGCTGCTGCTGTTGGTTATTGCTGTAGTTGTAGATTACTGCTGCTGCTGCTGCTGGAGCAAAGCAATACAGGAAGTTGCTCCTGCCAATACATATGTTGATACGGTGCTGTGAGGACATACTGCTGCTGCACAAATAGCATATATAATAACCCGTAGCAGATCTATACAGGTGGAGCTGGGGAGGTGGAGGGTTTCAGAGAAACTCTGGAAGAAAAGCTTTAGTGGATGCTAACCAGCCACATGAACCAATCAGCTTGTGTCAAGTAGTTTAACGTTTTACAAGGCACAATATGTAAGTTTTCGCCGCTAGAGGGCGCATATTCGATACAAACAAAGAACCAAAGGCGTAGTTTGATGACACCATGATTGAGTGTGGAATCATGGGAGTTGTTGTCTTCATCCCCATAGCCGATTCAATCCATCGGGACTCAGAAATCATGTTCATGGATGAGCTAATGTATTAAAGACTTATTAAGGTCACTGTAGTATAAAGCATGGTGGGGCTGAAAGTCATGGGAGCGAAACAAGGACGCTGGAGCGATTCCTAATGAAAGACGAGTGCGATACATGTCTCAAAAGCAGCTGAGCTTTGATTATGCCACAGTCGAGCACTTCCGCCCCTTCCACTCATGCGCATGTAGGAAAAAGCAGCGCTGTTTTATCATTCAGGATACCTTTGCTTGTGTTGAAAGTTCTGTTATGATGCTACTCTGTGCATTCGTCACCTGTCTGATAAAATGCATAACATATTAAAGTATCTTTGGGGTTTCCATGTTTTCTACAAAATAAAACGGGAAAATCTAGGGTGTATGACATCACTGGCAGGCGACGCAATGACACGGATGTAACTCTGGATTTAAACATTCCTCAAAACATTTGGGACAGTGTAAGTACACAAGTTGGCAAAATATATAACACTGTTCTAGTGGTTTTTGGATATTTTAATCAAAATAATTGTACATATTGTGCCTTGAATATCATCAGTTTGCAGTAAAGACCCATCAGCCTGCGTCATCTAGAGTTTCATGACAGAACTTAGCATTAATATTATGAAATATTGTTAAAATGTAAAATACATTTCAAATAAATGATCTATTTTAATATATTTTAAAGTGTAATTTATTCCTGTAATGCCAAAGCGAAGTTTTCAGCATCATTACTGTAGTCTTCAGTGTCACATGATCCTTCAGAAATCATTCTAATATGCTGACTTGGTGCTCAAGAAACATTTCTTCTTATTATTAAAGTTGAAACAGCTTACAGCTTTTGTGGTAACTGTGGCTTTTTTAGTATTCATACTTCAAATTTTGTTTAAATAAATGTTTTTACTGTCACTTTTGATCAATTTAATGCATCCTTGCTAAATACAAGATAAAAGCCAAAATAGACAGATAGATAGACAAAGAGACAAAGAGACATAGATAGACAGATAGATAGATAGATAGATAGATAGATAGATAGATAGACAGATAGATAGATAGATGTTTTCAACCTGCTCTTACATTCCACACAACTGAACTCAGTCTAGGGCATCGTTGTTGTTTTTTTTCGGTCTCCCTCCCCTGATTCCCAGAGTTCACTCTTGGCCGCCAGATTGCCATAGATCAAGGATATTCTGTTTGACATATCTAAGCAATCTTTACAACTGCTGTCCATTTGCCCACATGTGTTCCTGCCAAAGCGCTCTAATTCACAGAACCCTTTACACGGAGGAATTCTGCTTGCCCTTGCACTGCCACAGCCCTTGGTTCGGCTTGCATAACAACCACACGAGCACTTCTGAAATCCGAACGTTCGAAATCGCTTCGCCACGGTTCGAACTCGTCGACCGCAAAAGCAAGCATTCCCAGAATATATCGGTAAAGCGGCACAGTTAAAACTTAATTAAATAACAAAATGTCAGACATCGACATTAAACAAAAGCATTTGCTTATTGCCCAAAGACTTGTGGTTTGAGTTGGTGAAGCAGGCCGACACAATTAATTTCCTGGGATATTTACAACATGGGGAGGCCACACACAAGCAAAGATAATTTACCTAAAAAACACCGCCTTGGCTTGATTCACATTGAAATTAGTTACTACATACTGTCAGTGACTTATAAGGCTTGTAAATGGCAAACCTCACCTTTTATGTCCTCTGCGACACATTACATAAAAGGTGTATACTACAATTACATTCACTTCACAAAACAGTTATATGCACAGAAGATATTCAGATGTTATAAGTCAGACATTACAAATTCTTTGGCATTTAAAAAGTGTCTATTTTACATGCAAATCAAAGCCTTGTGGCTTCTACTTGTCAACGCGGAGACACAGAGACGCACTCACAGAAGACAGGAAATGTTTGAGGTCAGGCGACCGTTTGGTCACTCTCTCTGAACTGATAAATTAGTCACAGGTCATTCAACCAAGTTTCTGTCCATCACAAATGTTTCAAAGTCTCTTAATTAGCAGCATCTGATGATGGCTGGTGCATTCAAAAGGATGGTAGTTATCAAGTTTGTCACATTTCACTGTCACAGTGTCAAATCCAGCATGGATTTGCATGGACCACACATATAAGAATTCATCACCCTGCTCACCCGTATCTGTTAAAATCATCTCTTAATGTTTCGAAATATGTGGACTGATCAAAAAATATGCTGAAATGAGTTAAAGAGTGAAAGGATAACCCAAACCATCCCCTCCCTCTTTAAATTAAAAATGACACTTGTGTACTGAACTAATTATCTGTCAAAGTCTGATTAGACACATATTTTTCTCAAACGCCACATGAGAGCACATACTTAGTGTGCTGAAGACAATGTCCTGACCGCAGTCCACAGTTCTAGCGTCATCTAAGTTTTAAACAGGAAAGATGGATAAGGGCTTTGTATTTTGAATTCCACAATATAATTTTTTTTTATATATCAGAGTTGAAATTACACAGTGACTGCCACAAAGCCACAATGGCATTTCTGTGGTTCCCTGATACCAAAAACCATTCTGCTGCATCTAATTGGCTTTGTCACCAACTAATTTGGACCATGTTTATGCATTCATTCTAATCGAGCCTTTCAAGTCATATTTCCCTATTACATTGCTTATTAAAATAAAAAATCATACTCAATTACACAGTTCTGAAGCCTGTCATGCATGAATTGCTTATTTCAGAGCTGAGTTTCCCCAAATTTTATTTCTCTCTCTGTAAAACAAAAATATTCATGTAAACACTTCATTCAGGGCCATAACCACTATAGACAGCGAGGGGGACATGACCCCCAAATTACACATGGTCCCCCACAATCCTGAGTATTTGGTTACAGCCTGGACTTCATCAGCAATACATCTGATTAAAATGGTCTTTTGAACGAAATGCAGAATTTCTTATGTTACTATGTAACTTTTCTAACATGTACTAATGTTTTATGTGCTCATTTCTACTATATGGTCCTGGTCCTTGGCGATAGAGGTTCGATTCAGGAAGTGTAAAACCTACACTTCAACCCTTTTTTTCTAGGATATACACAGCTTTGGTGCAAACTGGAAGAAAGCAGGAAACTCACTTTGCTTCTGTCAGTACTGAACTTAGTGATATCTCAGTGAGCAGCAACAGTCAACAAGCGAACTACAAAGTTTTCTGCGTAATGCAGTGGCCGCTAGAGAGCGATCCAAACAAGACATTGGACTGGCCATTGATGCTAGACAAGGAGTGCGCAACTAATGTATGTATGACTAATAATGGTTTACAAATTCATACTTTCATGTTCGCACTTATCAGAACAATGATAGCAGGAGACAGTGAAGCAAAATAAGACTAAAACGTCTGAATACTCGTGAGTAGAAGGTAATATCAACATAAGAACGGCAGCTTAGCCTAAAACACAACTTATATCACAAAAATCAACAGTGTGTCCCTTGCCGATATAATTTACGTTTCCGAATCAACCCACACAAGCATCTTAGCGTAAGCGTTTACCTCAACGTAACATTTCCCATCAAAAGTTTATCTAGGATGTCTAAGCAGCTCTTTTTTCTTCCAGAGGTGACACATATGAGATTTGTTCCTCAAACTAAGCCATCAAAACAAAACAATGAGGAACAAAATAACGCTTTAGTGACAGGCGCAATTTCACTGAGAGACTGGCTAGTCTCAAGCAACACTATACGCAGTTTGCAGGGTTGCCAGGTCTTTGTGACAAAGACTGTCCAATCACCAGACAAAACCAGGCTGATCACCAGTAAGACCGAACTCCTTTAAAAACGATACCAAGCCAAAGTATTTAAATTTTCATAATGTACAAAGTAGTTTTGTAAGGCATTAAGTTTATAATCATTGAGAACATAGCTTGATTTATATTTTCTGTACTATATAACAAGTTTGCTATAGCCCACACTTTTAACTGGACAGTGGGTTTCTTGGACAGTACTGCAATACCATACTGCTTTTATTTCATATATGGATCCTATTCAGAGTCGAGGCCATATTGAATTTTTCACAAATGAAAACGAGGCTGTGGGGTACAGCGGTAAAGAATGTTCAATGGGTTGTTGTACAAACCCTAACAATAAAAACATACATTTGAAAAAAGCTATTTTTAAATTAGCTATTGAAACAGTGAAAAGCATCAAATAAAATAAAGGCGTGTACCCTGAGTAAGGTCTACTACTTTATATTTTTACGTATTTAATTCAAAAACACTATTTCGCTGTGCATTTACTGTAATGTTTCATAGTCACAATTTCCATATGCTATCCACTTTACCTATTGCTGGCTGGAAAGAAATAACCTATTTAAATAAAATTAGTGAGAAAAGTCAAACCCTCACACTACATTAAAAAAAAAAAAAAAAAAAAAAAAAATCAACCCACTGCCTGTTTTAAAGTATAGGAGACAATTCTGAGGGAAACAGCGCACTTGGCAACCCAGGCTTTTTGGCACAAAATATAAACGGAGAGAACAGCGATATACCCCAGTTGTCATTAAAAAAAATAGCACATACATTTCAGTCACAAAAAATTAAATCTTCCAGTTGCTGAGAAATATTTAACAGCTTTAGTTCTCAGTTGTATATGGTTATATGGTTATATTAGTGTCGAGTCCACTAATTTTCTTTTTAGCGTTTGAGTTTTAGATATGCAGTGACGCATCTTAATCGCGAATGAATGAATAATTAAATAAATAAATAAAATAGAATAATACAAAACATTTAGTCAACCTTAACCCGTGTCCTATCACCTGACATGCCATATCAACATTTTCCAAAAGAACTTATAAAAAACCTATTTAACTTTTTAAGTCTTTTAAAATGGCTAAATGTGTGACATAGTATGTATTTAACAACATGATGATCACCAATAAATAAATAAATAAATAAATAAATAAATAAATAAGATTTTTTTTAAAAATGCGATGCACACAAACAGCAAACAGTCAGTGTAAGTGACGGTGCAGGTGTGCGCAAAGCATCAGATCAGCAGCGCGCAGAACTTACGTTTGTGTAGCCGTTGCCTGGAGCCGTGATGCTGACAGTTTGTGTATTCCATACAATGCAAGATCAAAACAATGGATATCAGTTGTAATTGCATAGTAATCAGGGGAATGATGCTTGTCCTGTCAATTTCAATGTCCCTTATCGCACTCGGATCTGTGCAATACTCAATGTTATTCCTAAACCGGGCAGAAGCCCCAGCTGTGCTCGCACGCAAGAGAAACAGAATTTTCAATGGCCCAAATGCACCTGGGCCGATTCGGCAGTAACATATTGGAGGCAATCCACATATGTGCCACTGTGAGATATCCAAAGAGAGAGCCACTCATTCCATGGAAACAATGAAAGTGTTAGTTCTCCATCCAGCGCACTGTAAGCAAAACTTAAAGATGGGGAGGAGGGAATCAAATTAAACTGGCATGGTGATAAAGTTGGATTGTCTTCCTGAATGACTGTATGTATTCCCCACTGTGATTCCGCACGACACGTCCAGGTGTGAAGGTTACTTTATTTATTGAGCCTGACATGTAGGAGGTCCTCGCGTCATCCTCATCACAACATCTCAGGAACTTTCAGTGAAACTTTGGCGCTTTATTTCTAAATAGTCGCCGAAACGTCGCTCTTCTCTATTCAGTCTCGATAGCTCACAGTTTCACGGTTGAGCAATTCACTATCTCTCCCTTTCTCTCGCCTGCTCTCAGCTCGTGTGCTCGTCTGCTAACTGATGACTTCAGCTCTCTGCCGTCTTTCCCCTCTCTGAACTCCAAAGTTTATTTAGAGGGCGAGCCCCCCACGTCAGACACCCCACGGGCTACCAGCACTCGTTTTTTTTTCATTATATCACGTTTTGCAAAACTCCAGAACTCGATGAATGGAAAAATTCGACAGACAGACAGATAGATAGATAAAAAAAAATAGACAGAGAGACAGACAGACAGATAGATAGATAGATAGATAGATAGATAGATAGATAGATAGACAGACAGAACGCATTTATCCCAAAAGAACTTAACCAAGAAATTAATCAACAACACATTAATTAATTTCTTTATATTTAGTAAGTTAGTTACATCTAATTTTTTCTTACTCTTCGAATACAATATTTAATATTTCAAGTTTCCACGTATAAATCCTTAATTCAAAATACATCTCTGTAAAATGAACTGCTCTGTGAGGCTGTACATATGGTTGCGATAATAGAAGAAGTTCCATTGTGATCCTCTAGAGGGGGTCAGTGCTATAAGAGCCACAAATTGCAAATACAGTGCCTGGCTTTTGTTTTAGCCCGTCTGAGATGCATTTTCAGCTGATATGCAGCGCTGGCCACATAAAGACAAATCCTTGCATTTTTGTGTGTGCGCTGTGGAGCATAAACAATGGCGGTGATTACTAGTGTACGTGAGAGCGCTGCATGGCGCAGTGGTTCCCTCTTCTCCCACAGGGAAGCTTATTTACACGTCTGGCAGTGGGACGGGGAGGCCTGCTTTTCTTAACCAGCGTGTTGATGTTTACAAGAATATGAGGTGGACCAATGTTTCCCCTGTTGTGGCTGCTCCATCAATCACAATGGGTGCAGAGGGGAAAAATGCCATAACTTTTAGAGCACTCCTTCTACAGTTTTATATACCGCTAGAGAGGGAGGTCACTTTTCAGATTAGAGGGATTTAACAGCCCTTTTTTGTTCTTGATTATTCATTAATGAGTAGTCTTTGGTAAATTCAGCTGTAAGGGATAAAACATGGTTTAGTCTGTGGTTGTCGATGTGGGGGGTGGACATTCCAAGGGAGTTGATCTTCATATGGGAAGGGGGGACAGAATAAAGCCCCTCTTTGTGCCCCCTACTCCTCTGATAAATTAGTCCCAGCGACAAGCTCTAACGGGGAGCGGGGAAGAGGAGGTGAGGTCATTTGGTCACTCTATGCGACGGCCGATGAGAGAAGCCGTCAGCAGCCTGAAATGAAGCCGGGCAGGTGCACCAAGGAGCAAAGGTAACTGAAAATGTGTGAGGTCTGCAATATCACACATGGAGGTAGTCAGCGTAAATGGCTAACAGCGTAAATGGATGCTAACTGTGCTACATTTGTCTAATCCTGTCTAGGATAACTGGACACGGTACATTTTTATTACAGGACCTTGTTGCTCCAAGAGGCATTAGAAAGTGAACCACATGGCTCCGCATGCTCTCATCCATCCTGATCCCATCACATTCTGCACCTATAAACTCACAGATGAGAGATCCCAGTGCAGGGAATGGTGCGATGTGCTATTGTGCAGAGCTGATCTAATAAATAGGCCGTTGAGTCATGAAATACTCTTATTTGGAGTTGAGGGGATTAAAACAGCAGTGCATGAGGTAGTTAGTGGCACTGGAGCAGGAAGGATCAGGTTTGGTGGGGGAGACAGAAGAGGATGAAGATTATGCCATGTGCTAAGGACAGATAATCAAGGGTTTGGGCCTGTCAGCTGCATAAGCAAAACATAAACACCAGGAAGTGATGAGTGACGTGCAAAGTTATATGTGTGTGTGTGTATGGACTGTTATGTATGCACTGTGGTCCACAAACTTACTTTCACCTGCTCCCCGAAATCCTCAGCAGAATTTAGGGTCTTCTGGCAGAAGTTCCAACAGCAGGGTTGGACATTACTCAGAATTGAGCATGAGTTTTAAATTGCAATTCAGCTGCTACATTTACAGTTTTTCTCAGTCGCGTTGGTGCATTTCTCACAACACTATTTACATTTGCACAACATTTACTTCAACCTCCACACAATTTAGTCATTTGTGCACATCATAGTAGCAGTTTCTCATTCCTTCCAACAAATTGCAAATGCTTTTGGACATGCATCAATTGCTTTCATACAACTCTCTGCTGTTTTATAACATTATCATTTGCTTATGTCATGTCAGTCAAAATTAACTAAACTTGTGAATGCTGAATAGTCATTCCATATAAAACTAATAGTCCTCATTTCATTGCTTACAAAAATGTTGAACTAGTTGTCAAAATCTGTTTTTAATCTTTTTTTTCCTGAAAATGTCTTCTAAATTGAACAATTTCTGCAAATGTGCATGAATGATTTACAGACCTATGTATGTTGTAGGTTCAGTTCCAA
>JAHKKF010530137.1:0-11643 GCA_019740295.1 Labeo calbasu
TACAGGTTTGAAATGACAAGAGGGCGTGTAAATGATGACAGAATTTTGAATGTGAACTACTCCTTTAAAAGGGGTTGGTTCACCCAAAAATGCATTTTCAACACTGTTGACTAGATTGATAAATGCCACTGATTGGCCATTGTGGTACTGCACTCAACAAATATGTCTGTAATTGTCTACAATGGTCAACACATGGGAACGTTTGATTTGAAGTGTTTAAGAGTTTAAAAGCATTTTCAAAGCCAAAGAGAGTGTAAAAGTACGTCTTCGCCCAAAAAAAAAAAATTTGTCATCACTTACTCTACTCTTGTAATAAACCGTACAAATTTTATTTTTATGCTGAACACAAATGAAGATAATTTAATAAAAGTTAGCAACAGACGTTTGGGCTCTACACTGACCTCCATAATAGGACAACTAACAAAATTTTGTAATAAATTTTCAGATGAAGGGATGTTTTTTTTTTATCTTTTTCATCCAAAGTCCCTCAATTACTCTCTGTTCTTGTATGTTTTTAGGCTGACCAGAGGGAAGAAGCGGAGAGAGAATTTGAAAAGACCACCATGGCATTTTTTGTGATCCGTGAAAGTGATGCTTTTAGTTGTGCACTGGACATTTCCATTGCCACTGACGGTGTGGAAGTACTAAATGAGTTGCCCTCTGTTGCATGTGCCTGTGCCATGATGTTTGGACTCATTTATGCACTGAACTTAAAATATCCTGAAGGACTCAAATATACCTTTGAGGCCTTTCATTCTTAAGCTATTCAAGTATTTAACTTTAAATTTGGTTCAGAGACATTTTATGACAATTATGAGATAAGTTTCATTTTGGGGTAAACTATTCTATGAAGGTAAAAAGACTTTTTTTTTTTTTTTTTTTTTTCTTTTTTCTACCATTGGCTAATTTGGTAGGTGTTTTATTAAAAGTGTTTGGTTTTACACTGCCCATTTTAAACCAGTTTTTGGGCCAAACTTGTTTTAACTTCAGAAGAATTCTAAAGGTTTGATTGTGTAGTCAGTTCTAAGTGACTGTTCATGGAAAGATTGCATGTTTCTCTTTGAAACCATAACTGATTCTTATGGTGAATTTAAGTTGTATCCAGTGTGTCTATGTATATGGATACTAAAAACTGTTATACAGTATGTTTTGTATAACAATACTATACACATTGTAGAAATTTTTTATGACAAAAATGGTCAAGTTTATGATGTGTTTACATTGTTAGACAGTGTGTATTTGTATGAGGATACTGTACACATTGTAAAAAAAAAAAATTGTATTATGACAAAATAAATTGTCAAAAGTTTGATGCTTTTAGTCATTCATCTTAGATGATAAACATTCTGAAAGTAAATAAATTTCTTTATATTACATTAATATTTTAAATTGTATTTGGTTGGATATTTGGTTAGATGTAAAGTAAAAGAATTAAGTTAATACAAAGAGAAAACATTATGAAAGTATAATTTGAGATTTTATTAAACTTAAAAACTTTATTTGATTCAAAGATACATTTTGCTTTGGCTAAGTAATGGATAGTTAATTCTTTTCAAAGTAAAATTTTAAAGTTGATAAAAAGTAAAGTAATTAGATGTAACAAGTTGACGCAAAATTTTTACTTTGATCCAATGAAACACTTTTTTCAGTGTGAAAACATGCACCTAAGGCAGCGTCGTGCCAGCTCAGCTGGTTAGCTAGCTCGAGGAATTCCTCCACATACCGCTCCAACTTCCGACCGCCTTGCTGCAAACGCCACAAAGCTTCCTCAGCCCTCATGTTGTTTGCGGTCGGTTCTTCTGTCAGTGTCGTCGTGGTGTGTGGAGCTCGGAACATAGAGTTTATTTTAATAATCCACAGGAACGAACAGGAACAGCAGGCAATCAAACGCAGACACAACGTACAAGACTTTAAGAACCGACAATCAAACTGTGAATACAACCAAACTTAAATACACAGACCAATCAGGGAAAGACAGGTGTAATCGAGTAAACAGTGACGTAATAATTAAAGACGGAACAGGAAAGACCAAATAAAGGCATACAAGGGGAAAAACACAAAAACATTTATGTATGAAGCCAGTTACAAAGGTGTGACAGTTACAAAGTTTGTTGTAGCTATATGGGCGCTCAGTTTTTCCTGTTGTTATATACATTTGGCAAAAATCTAATTTTATAAAAGAGATGAAATGCAGTTCTTTTTTTACCTGTACAGATACAGTCCAACAATCTGCGTAATATTGCTAACTGGTTTAGTTTTACTAATATTTCTCATTCTGCATTAACCACTAACAAAAAAAAAAAAACTGAAAACCACATATATGAGCATCTCTTCACACACTTGGTTTATTTGGCATCACTGCACCATTAACTAGAAATTCTTATCCCCTGTTCAAAAACCCACACTTTCATTCTTGGCCACTTGAGAGCGCATCCACGTGACAGGAAGTAAGTGCGCAAGACTGTCCCAGGTCTTAAAATGCCAAAGCGCACTGCCCTTAGCGCACGCTAAATCCACACTTGGGCTTAGTATATCCCATCATGCATCATGTTCTAGAGATAAATCGTGAGAATTTTTTGCCAAGATCTTGTGGTAATAATTAAGATATTACATATAATTTGGTAATTAAAAATTGTTGCATGTTTTATTGGAAAGATGAGAACAATTATTTTGTACAACTTTTGCAACTACTTTTTATTACTTATTTAGAAGCACCAGAAATTAAATATCATCTGTTATAGTGACTACTGAATAAACATTTGAAAGTTAATTTTAAAATGTAAAGTACTGAAAATAAAAATAAAGCTCTGTACTTGCATGTTTACAACACTTTAAGTGTGTCCCATCAGGTAATGAAGGGTTCTACACACACTTGTGGTTTTCAAGCTCACTTCAACACTTGGACCAAATACAGGAAATATGTCATATAAGTAGTCAAGTGCAAAGACCACAAGTGTGGGTATTTGGAGAGGGCATTAGTAATGCTTCTAATTTAATGCAAGCTATTTATTCTTTCTCTTGTACTTGCTCTTTCATATCATTCTCTCAGTTAAATATTGATGCATGTCTGATGTTGGCTATATCTTTCTAATCAATATCTATAAGAAAAAAATCTAATAATGGTTACTTTTTTTCACATTTGCTTCAGTTTTTACTGACTGTGTCACTACTCAGTCAACAGTGCAAAACATACAGTGACTAGTGTAGTCTGCATTGTTTTCATGTTATATTGTACTTTTTTATGTGGCATTACCACGCTTTTGTTGTTGCTCAGAGCCTACAGTCTCCCACAAATTACACAGCTTAGTTTTCCACCATACATATATATATATATATATATATATATTTTTTTTTTTCTACACAATTATTATTTTTTTTTTTTACACAATTAAACAGACTTCTGGGAGCTGAAAATAATAATTTCTTCCTTAAAACAAATGAAAAATGTATTTATCAATTTAAGGAAGATACATTAAGATAAACTGGAATCATAATCATTAAATTTCTTTCAATACCGTCCCTTGCCTTGGTGATATAAATAATAAACCGTGTTCACTAGTACAAATATATCAGTGTCAGTTTCAGCACCAACAAAGTGTCAGAGGCCTGGTGGAATAAAAATAGATTTAAGATCATAAGTGTGGTTTGGTTTCTGCTCTTGTATGTCTTTAATCTGTCATGTTTCTAAAGATCTTACTACAGGTTTCAGGAAGTCTTGTTTCTTTAACCGTCTGTCATTAATCAGTCATTATGGAGTTCAGTCCACTTCCACTTGTGCTCTGTGAGTATTTGCTCCAAATTTATTTCAGTGGCATTTATATTATGTAAATGATCAAGTGTTTTTGTGTTCCTAGAATTATGTCCTTTCCTGCTGCTCTTAGAGTTGAGTTTAAAAGATGAAGTGTGCAGTTCTGTTTGTGAAAGAAATGCACTCTGTTGTGTTGTAGATCAGTGTGTTTGTTCATTCATTCAGTTTTGTGATGTGTAATGGTGTTGAATCAGTTCTGTTAGTTTGTTCTTCAGTTATTGTTGCTGTTGTCATAATATTCACTAGTATTCAGTAAGACTTTGTCTTCATTCTTCAGCTCGTGATCAGACTGTTGACTTAAAGTTCCCTAAACAGTTTTCTGCTGTGACCAAATCTATGAAATACCAGTCAGATTTTTTTTTTATGTTTATCTAGACAAATGCATAGTCTCCCACATCTTAATATTTGGTCATCTTTATGATTATCTGTTCAATGTTCACACTATAATGATTTTTTCTGCGTTTTAGTGGTGATTTCAAACATCTACTCTCGACATACTGAAGGTGAGTCAATTATTGATCCCTGAATTAAGTCTGATTTCTCTCAAGTTTATTTATTTGTTTATTTGTTTTCTCCAACACATTATCAAGGTTTCCATTTGTTGTCACAGTTATCTTTAGCTTGCTTGCTGATGGCTTAAGTTAGGTTAGGCTAGGTTATTTTATTCATACCCGCAGGTAAATTTATCTTGCAGTAAAATGACATTGACAACCATCCATAACACATATTCAAGACACATTTAAAAACATAAAACACAACAGATTATAAAAATATGATACATGATATAAATATTCCAAAAACCCTCCCATCCTACAGCTTATTTAACACAGTTAAAGCAGCAGGAACAAAGCTGTTTTTATATCGCTTTGTTTTACACCTTGGGATTAAAAACCTCCAGATGGTAGAAATTGAAACTCACTGTGCAAAGGGTGGGAGTCATCATTTAAAATGGAAGTAGCCATTCGTTGCAACTGTCTGGTATACAACGAATTTTGGATCCATCTGTGACTCACCAACCAATCGATTGGACCATTTTCCTGATAGCACACGTACATCGTGGAGACGTCTAATTGACGTCTGCATTTACATCTGCAAGACGTATTTTTTAGAGTGTTTGCTCATCTGCAATACATCTTTAGGACGTCTCCTATCAGATGTCAAACAGACGTCTATTAGATGTCTTTAAGACGTTTAGGGTTTAGATTGTTGTAAAACTGACATCTTAAAGACATCTGTCAGATGTTTGTACATAGCAGATGCTTTCCAGATCAAGTGATCTTTAACAAGCATCTTGCAGACATACATGCTATCTGGGTTAACTATCCGGTTTAGGGAATTTCTCATTTTTAATTATGTCTGACCAAACCATACGACCAAAGAAAAAGACAAGACTGATTCAGTAAAAGCATAATGATAATGGTCCCAAGGTATTCATAAGACTGGACATACCCAATTGTCTGGCCTTGATGATCATATCTTTAGTCTTTGAAATATTAAGCTGAAGGTAAGATTCCTTACACCAGTGACAACAAAGTTATCGACAGCTGGGCTGTGGCTAATCTCATCCTCCTGAAGCAGACTAACAATAACCAAATCATCTGCATATTTTATGATGGTTCTGTTGTCATAGCTGCTCTGACACATATTTGTGTAAAGAATAAACAATAATGGTGACAGCACACACCCTTGAGGTGACCCAGTAGAAGAACTTTTCCGGTCAGACAGAGTACCATTGACCCTCACTCTCTGTGTCCTATTTAACAGAAAATCAAGGATCCAACCTACCAGGTTATGACTTAACTCGAACTGCTCTAAAATCCTTCTGGATAAAATGTGAGGTTGAATTGTATTAAAAGCCAAAGTGAAGTCTGTAAATAAAAGTCTAGCATGTGTCCCATTCCCATCCAACTGTCTAAAAAGCAAATTAAGCAATGTGACCGTAGCATCCTCCACTCCTCTATGAGGGCTATATGCAAATTATATATTCAGTCTGCCTCAAGATCTCAGACCTGACTGTCACGAATCTGGTCGGTGTCCTGTTGTCCGCTCACCACCAGATGTCACTCTCACCTCACCTACACACTCTGACTGTTGCACCACACTCCAGACTGCATCTCCCATCCTCCACCGCACTGATTGCGTCAGCCCCCGTGACCAATCAGGCGTTCTATAAAAGCCCCGGTCCTTCCACTTGCAAACCACGGATTGTTGTATTGTTGTATTCCCATTGTTAGCGTTTCCTAGTTTCTAGTTCCCTGTGTTTTGTTTCTCCCGCCTGGTTATCTCGTTTTTGACTGTCTAGCCGCCTGCCTTTTCGGACCATCGCTCTTGTTTATTGTATTATTCTCTACGTCTTGCCTGTGTTATTCCCGTCTGCTCCTGTCTCGACCCAGCCTGTACGACCATGTCTTTGTCACGTCAAATTAATAAAAGCTCGCGTATGGATCCGCTCGCCTCTCGCCTCTCACTCCACGTAACACTGACCAGTTTCTCAATAATCTTCATTAAAACTGAAGTCAAAGTGACCGGCCTAAAATCATATAATTTTAGGATGACACCTTATGTAACTTGGACAACCACTGCATCTTTCCAGAGATTAGATACATGTTGTGTCTGTAATGAGAACTTAGGTCTTTTGCACATGATTTAAGTAAGCGGCCACAAATATTATCAGGCCCAGGGCTTTTGTTCACCTTTACTGAATGAAAATGCCCTTTTCAACACCCTAAGGATCAACGTTGAAAGACTGAGAATTCATAAGGTTAAGACTCATTTCCTGATTCCCCTTCAGGAACTCGAGCTGCCCCGAAACGCATTGGGGAACGCCTTCAGCGTGACCACACTCTCTGAATCGTATGTGCAATCAATCCATTAGAGAAGCGAGACGTCAGGGGCAGGTGACGTCATAGACCAGGAAGCTTAAAAACACGCTTGCCGGAACCGGCATTCAGCTTCTGTCATTCAGTTTCTGTCATACTTTTATTTCAGCACAATATCTATGCAAAAAGAATCTAGCAAGCCACGTTATAGACAGTGTGTTCCTCCCTGCTCATGCTACATCCCAAGCGGGGATACACACAGTCTATGCGTGGTTTAAGTGGGAGCGAATCAAGGGAGAGCCGACTGCCCACATTGTGAGCGCCTCAGCCTTCATGCTCTCTGCTCCCGGAAGGCTCTCTTCAGGGAGGGAGGCTTCACTAGCATTCCTCGCAGGTCTGGTCCCGCAGTTGGATCTGTTGGAGGGAATGGAGATGGGTACCTCCCTATCTCTTTTCTCACCCATCAGATCCACTGCCCGTTCTCTGGGTTCGGAAGCCCGCTCTACGGTTTCTTCCCCGCGGGGAACGGGCTCACCGCTCTGTATATCTTCTTCCGAGGAGGTTGATATTGAGAGCGTTGACAAAGTCCTACAAACACCACAGTATGAGGAGCTTTTGGAGGTGGTCACTCATGCGGTAGCCAAGTTAAGCATCGATTGGCCCGCCGAGAGTCAGGCCGAACCGCAGCGGAGTAAATTAGATGAACCCTTCCTGCATAATAGGCTGCCACCTTCACATCGGAGCCTGCTGTTTTTCCCCAATCTCCATGCCGAGGTGTCGAGATTGTGGGGAAGACCATTCTCAGCCACCTCTTTGTACCTGCTTGAGATTATTATGGCAATGTGACAGAGACGCTTGCGAGCTATCTGTCCCCCGACACGGCATTGTCTTTAAAGGCTCCGACCTTACTCTCCAAGCTGCTGCATACAACTTCAGCACTGGTGGGTAAGGGGTACACGGCTGCAGGTCAGGCTGGCTCTTGTCTGCACACCATATCGGTGTTACAGGCATACCAGGCTGACCTGCTCAAAGAGCTAGATGAGAGCAACGAAATTAAGAAGGAAGACATCACAGAACTTAGGTTTAGATTTGTCTCTCCGTGCCACTATGGCAGCCCTTGTGGCCGCGGAGAGGCATTTGTGGTTGACCCTGTCTGACATGAAAGAGAAGGACAGGGTCTTCCTCCTGGACGCCCTGCTTACGCCTTCTGGCCTGTTCGGCGACGCCGTCAATGCAGTCGTTGACAGATAGACAGATAGCGCGCACCGACAGCACAGTGGTGGTCTACTACATGAACGACCAGGGAGGTCTGCATTCGCGCCCCTTGTACAAGCTGGCGCACCAGATCCTTATGTGGTCCCAGGACAAACTCCTCTCATTGAGAGCAGTTCACATTCCTTGGTATCTCAATTTGGGAGCAGACATCCTGTCGAGGCAGGGGCTGAGGCCCAGGGAATGGAGGCTTCACCCCCAGATGGTGAAGCAGATCTGGAGAGTGTTTGGCCAGGCTCAGGTGGACCTCTTTGTGACTCAAGAGACATCACAATGTCCCCTCTAGTGCTCTCTGACTAATCCAGCTCCCCTGGGGCTGGATGCTATGATACAGACGTGGCCGAGGCTTCGTCTGTACACCTTCCCCCCGACTGCTCTGCTCCCGAGAGAGTGCGCCGGGACGGGGTCCGTCTACTCCTATTAACCCCATACTGGCCGGCCCGAGTACGGTTCTCGGACCTGATTTCCCTTCTTGATGACCCTCCGTGGGAGATTCCCATCAGGAGGGATCTCCTCTCTCAGGCGATGGGCTCCATCATTCACCCTCGCCCAGAGTTGTGGAAGTTGTGGGTGTGGCCCCTGAGGGGGCACACCTCATAGCTTCTGGTCTCTCAACTGAGGTTGTTGAGACCATCCTCCAGTCCAGAGCTCCCTCCACGAGGAAACTGTACGCCCTGAAGTGGAATCTTTTCACTTCATGGTGTGGAGACCACCAGCAGGACCCAATTAACTGCCCAGTTGGTACAGTACTGGGGTTTCTGCAGGACTAGCTCTCTACAGGGTTAGCCCACTCCACCCTGAAGGTTTACATGGCTGCTATTTCAGCCTGCCACGGTCCTCTAGGTGGCCTCTCAGTGGGTAGGGACCCCCTTGTTACATGTTTCCTCTGCAGTGCGCTGAGGCTAAGGCCTCCGGTACGACCCCGGGTCCCTCCTTGGGACCTTGCCATGGTGCTAGAGGCTCTTTGTGGGCCCCCTTTCAAGCCTATAGAAGAGTCCTCTGACCACCTTTTAACCATTAAGACGGTTCTCCTTCTTGCTTTGAACTCTCTAAAGAGAGTAGGGGATCTTCAGGCCCTCTCTGTGGCCCCTTCCTACTTAGACATTGCTCCTGGTATGACCAAAGCCTTCTTATACCCTCGTCCAGGGTATGTTCCGAAGGGCCCCTCCTCGGCACCACGGCCTGTGGTACTTCAGGCCTTTTGTCCTCCTCCCTTCCGGGATCCAGACCAGCAGAAGCTTAATTATTTGTGTCCAGTGTGGGCACAGAGCTGCCAGGTGGAGAAAGGCAGACCAGTTGTTTGTTTCGATCCCCCTAAGAAAAGGTTTCCTGCATCTAAGCAGACCCTTAGTTGCTGGATTGTGGATGCCATCACTCTTGCCTATGAATCCTCAGGCCTTCCCTCTCCTTTGGGGGTCAAGACCCACTCGACCTGGGGCATTTCTGCCTCCAAGGCCTTCCTGGCAGGTGTCCCCATGCAGGACATCTGCAACGCTGGGGCTTGGTCCACGCCCCTTACTTTTGTCAGGTTCTATGACCTAGACCTGCGAGCTGCTCCGGGCTCTTCTGTCCTTCATTCTAGCACACACTAGGCAGTGACTTGGAATTATGGGGACGTGGGCATCTCGTTCCCCAATGCGTTTAGACGCAGCTCGAGTTCCTGAAGGGGAACGTCCCAGGTTACGTATGTAACCATGGTCCCCCTGAGGGAACGAGACGCTGCATCTCGGGCCATACTTCCGGCATCCCTGTGAGCGCTTGCTTCTTTCTTGAAGCTGAATGCCGGTTCCAGCGCACATGCTTTGAAGCTTCCTGGTCTATGACGTCACCCGCCTCTGACGTCTCACTTCTCTATTGGATTGATTGCACATACGATTCAGAGTGTGGTCACACTGGAGGTGTTACCTCTGCTAGCCGATCCAGATGAAAAAGAACTCCAAATCCATCAATGGATAAGTTGGTGTCCCGTTCACACTCAGCAAGCCACATTTCAGTTCCCAAAATCCTGCTGGTAACAAGCATTTCCTTGAAATTCATCCACTGTATTACTCAGGGACTGAACATTTCCCATAATAAACAAGGGCAGAGGAACCTGGGTGAGCCGCTGCTTCCTCAGGTGTAATCTAATGCCACCTCGTTTATCCCTCTTCCTACTCTTCCACACTCCTTGGTCCATAAGAATCTCTCAAAATAAAGTTCAGTAACTTGTAAAGTCCATTCTCTGAGCGAAACTAGCAAGGTTTAGCTGCAGTAATGGATCTCTGGAGTACTGTGTCCTTACATGACATACAGTCCCATGGATGTTGCAGGCCAACAAATACAAAAAAAGCCCCAGCATGACAAAATAAGAAAAATCAATTTTTGCCAACGAAATCTAGGAGCACTTATTCATGTAATCAAGACAAAAACGTTTAAAAAACTAATAAAAACACTTAAAACACATAAAACATAAACACAAGGACGCCAAACTCATCAACACAAGGACACCAAACTCTCATTCTCTGCCGGTTGCTGCGTGCACATGCGCCCGTTGTTTTGTCAGTTGTTGCTGGAATCTTGTCGCCATAATGACAAATATATTAAGGTGTAATTTTGTTTATTGAGTTTTAAATCGAAGTGTTAAGTGATGACTTATATCAGATATTAGAGCTTTAATATTTTTTCTTGCTTTAAAGTGTTACATCAATAAAACTGTCTTGACTTGATTTCCAGATTGTAGCTGTAATTGTCTTCTCAGGTGTTTCTCCTCCAGTCTCTCTGATCATCAGTCCAAACAGAACTCAACACTTCACATCTGTCTCTCTCTATCTGAGCTGTGAGGACCAGAGTAACTCTACTGGATGGACAGTGAGAAGATACACAGACATTGGGCAGCTGGAAGATTGTTCATCATTAATGTGGGGATCACAAACAGGATCTACATGTACAATCAGATCCACCATCACATGGGACACTGGAGTTTACTGGTGTCAGTCTAAATCTGGAGAGAACAGTCATCCTGTTAATATCACTGTACACTGTGAGTCTGTGTTTCTGTATTTTCTTCATTTCACAAAGCCCTCATGTTGTGTGTTGAATTTAAATAGTTGGAAGTGATCTCTGTTAATTCACCCAACTTAAGAAAATTTATTTCTAAATGACAATGGATCCGCTAGACTTTTAAAACTTTGTCTATTAAACCATTGCTCAAACTTTGATTTTTGTTATAAAAAATAAATTTTGGATCCTCAATTTATTATTATTTATGTGTTATTATTTTAATTAATTTATTATTTTTATTGTTGTTGTAACATTTTTGATACATTTTTACTGAAACCCTTACTATGTGTCAGTTGATGTTTGCTCTGTTTCTGTAGCTGATGTGATTCTGGAGAGTCCTGTTCATCCTGTGACTGAAGGAGATACTCTGACTCTACACTGTTTATTTCAACATGCAACCCCACCAAACCCCAGAGCTGATTTCTATAAAGATGAATCACTCATCCAGAGTCAAACTACAGAGATGATCATTTCTAATGTCTCAAAGTCACATGAGGGTTTCTACTACTGCAAACACCCAGAGAGAGGAGAGTCACCCAAGAGCTGGATCTCAGTCACAGGTGAGAGTCAATAAAAATGTGAGCTGATTTGTTCTTCTTATGTCCTCGTTCAGATATGGTGCTTGATAAAGTGATTGTGTGTCTCTTCTTCAGTGTTTCATTCAGAATCTCAGATCTCTGTTCTCCACATACTCAGTTCTGTACT
>JAHKKF010530138.1:3115-14268 GCA_019740295.1 Labeo calbasu
TGTTGTTATTTAAAATGCATTAAATGGTTAAACATTTCTTTGTCCTACATGGACCTGTTGTTATAATAGCTGCAGTGTTATTCGATTTTTCTTACATTTTTGAGCCAAATCTCAAAATTGTCATATGGTGTGACTGTCTCAAGCATGAGTCAATACATTACAACTCTTTTTTTAATAAAAAGAAAAGCATAAAAATGGTAATAAATACCTCCGGCATAATTGTCTGTTTTAGTAAATGGCAATCATTTTTTTCATCCATATATTTCTGAAAGCGTGGGAACTTGATTCATTTTGTCTCTGAAAACCATGTCCATATTCTGATTTTTAAATCACATAATTTCAGAGAAAGCTTAAATTTTTTGAAGGACCCCATTCATGGTCATGTTACTACTTTGGTGTGACACCCCTAAATTATATTTGTTATTAAAAGCTGTATTTTAAACTACATAATCATGGAAAAATATGCAAATATGTCTTGCTAACCACTAATGACAGGATAGCTCAGAATAGCAAGGTCATTAATTGACAAAAAAGGCTGAAACGTCCTTTGGTGTGAAAGATAATGTCCTCTGGTGTGACACATGTACTGTCACACCACAGGACAAAGATGTCACACCAGAGGACACTTTAAAAAGCATTTTAAATAAATAAATAAGATTTGATCATTTTCAGTGTTACTGAATGCAGTAATTACATTACACTATTTTCTGATGTTTTTGCAGAAAACTTGTACAGTTATAAAGTGTCGTGAAAATAAGTATAAAATGTGATACTTTGATTTTAAAACAGAAAGAATTGAGGAAAAGGGGGAAAGGAGAAATTAGTGGAAGAGAGAGGACACAGAAATACAGAGAGAAAATTAACAGGGATCCATCAGAAGCGAGGAGATCCTAAGAGAACGGTGCAGAAAGTAAATAGAATCAATATGATGCCTTAAATAGAATCAATTCATTATAAACAAACATGCATGAAACAAAATATAGGTTAAAAAAGTATTTTGCAATACAGTTATGTTGCAATGTGCTTTCACATCTGTCATGTTTCACTGAACATGGTGAACTTTTTACATTCTTTTACAATGAGTCATTTTTTGAGACTAGACTATAGCGATGATAAGAGGCCAGGCAGAGAATGAATGATTCTTAGCTCATATATGTGTGTGGAATGCAATGAGACAGTGATGTCACAGACATGCTGTACATCATGAAAAATGATATGTATTTGATATCATGAAATAGACAAATTACAGATAGCGATAGAGCGTGAGACTTTTAAAGGGTGGTTGAATGCATGGCAGTGGGGGCAGGGCAGTCAGCCAAGATGAGCACAGTAATCGGCCTAAGCAGGAAAGGGAAAGACAGTATAAACAA
Organism: Labeo calbasu; assembly: GCA_019740295.1. Lineage (NCBI taxonomy): Eukaryota > Metazoa > Chordata > Actinopteri > Cypriniformes > Cyprinidae > Labeo > Labeo calbasu. The sequence continues at coordinate 4,486 of JAHKKF010530138.1, forward strand.
GTGTGAGGTGTCAAAGAGTTGTCCTACTTTTTGCAACTGTTGTTGAAAGATATATACGTAAATGTGCTGGAGTAGCAGACAGATGGTCGAGTCATTTCCTCCCCCATTCTCTCAGGATACCTGGGAAATATCCGCTCTTGGATAAGAGTTGGAACACTCATTCATTTTCAGTATACTTTCATATTAAAAAGATAAAGATCAGGCTAATTCTCCTATTATATTGTGATGAGGTATTGCTTCCGGCAAAGGAAATGACATTGGAAGAGTCAAACAAGGGTTTTAATTGTACAAAGGATTTAAATGTTTTCTGTTTAATTAAATGTATCGCACACAATGCAAATGGACAAGAAGCGAAAGCATTCCTTCATTGACTATGTCGTAGTGAGTTTGTCCTCAGATTCTTTCAGCAGCGCCTGAGGCGGTGAACACCTCGTAACAACTGGGTGTTTCTACATGGAGGCTTTAACTAAAGTCAACAAACACCACCTGTATTTAGCCCTGTTTTGGTAGCTTTCCGAATCCATCACATTAAAATAACAGACTTCTCTTAGCTCCAAAATTTTATTTTTAGAACATACAAAGTGTACTATTGACAAATGTGCTCTTATCTTGCTTAGTTACTAGTTAACCCTATTGCTTAAGTTACCCTGTTTCCAAACGGATGTCATTGAAAAAAAAACAAAAAAAAAACACTCTTGATAAGAATCAAAATGCTGTCTCAGTTTAGAACTTGTTTGAGACAGAGATAAACCCATTTCCCTTTAGAGACATTTCAGTTTTGTCTTCACTATAAACAGTTGTATCAGATTACAACAGATTCAGCTTGTTTAAATTTTTAACCACTTGAAGTTGGCATGAAATGGAAATTGCAATCATATCTTGTCCCTGTTGTGAAGAAAAAAAATTAATTGGACTTAATTTGATTGTGGAATTGTTGTCATTTGCTAATCGCTGCAATCGCAAGTGAGTGACATCTATATTATATATTACGTATATTTTATACTGTATGTTTATATATTTTAGTTTGAAGTGGACATCGGATGTTCATCTTCCACAAATTGGTTTGATTCTTTAGGGTCTTCTTGAAATGTCTGCAAAATACTTTGGTTAAAATTCCTCAAAGGTTGTGTAAAACAACACCCTTTTTACCTTGTCAAAAACAGCTCTGTTCGCAGCGAGCTGTTCAGCGCATGTCCCTTTAAATGATAATGAGCTACTGCTCGCTCCACCCCTCTCTTCCGTTTTTTTGCTTGCAAGACGTTGTTGTTACAGCTTATTAAAAGGGGTCATTGGATGCCTATTTTCCACAAGTTGATATGATTCTTAAGAATTTTAATGAGAGGTCTATAACATACTTTGGTTAAAATTTCTCAGTGGTAGTGTAAAAAACATCCTTTTTACCTTGTCAAAATCAGCCCTTTTTAGAGCGAGCCATTCTGTTGCATGTTCCTTTAAATGCTAATGAGCTCTGCTCGCCCCGCCCCTCTCTTCTGTGGAGTGACGAGCCGTAATGTTTACTTTAGCTGCATTTAGCTACGAAACTTGCTAACTAGCACATTATTAAGAAAGGTGATTTGCAAAGATGCATAAAAAACCCTTATACTCAAATCTGCTGTAGGTGAAACTGGATCACGAATGATTTGCGCAAACATAGACGCATTTATGTAGATCGCCAGGTGCATTTCCTTCAAAAACGAAAGTAACATTAATCCTCTGCGTCTTGAGTGTGAGTAAATGACAACTGCTATGTTCATTACTACATCCAACAACAGAACACCTCAATCGCTCAATCTGCACCGGAGTCAAAATAAGGGCGGTTGGAGTCGGACTGTTCACAGCTCACATAGGGCGGGTCTAAGGTAAGACGGCCTTGTCAATCAACTATCGTGAGAGCGGCCTGTGTGACATCACACAGACAAGAAGCTGGGAGTGGCCTGAGTTGAAAAAGGGGAAATTACTTATAAAGATTACAAAAATACCACTGGGTGGTTTTTTATCGTTATAGGGTGGTTGTGTACACACAGTGCCAACACATATATGTTCAAACAACATGTAAAAGTGAGTTTTGCATCCGATGACCCCTTTAAATGGAATATTGCAGTGTTTTTGTTTCATTTAAAGGGGTCATCAGATGTTGACTTCAACAGTGGTCATCACTCAAATTGCACAAACCTCAGAGAAATTTAAGAGCCACAGTATTCAGTGAGTTATTTGTTCTGGACAGCATTCAAAAATTCTTTGGCATTTACTTTCCATAGAGCTCCCATAAAGGTATTGTATCCCTCAGAGATGAAAATAATCATGGGAAAAGAAATTTGATCGAATTGCACTAATATAATTCACATCCCAATGAGAGGAGGGGCTAGAGTGAGTGAATAGCATTTGCAGGCTAAGTGTGAATTTGTAATGCGTTTTTTGAGAATGGCAGGAGCGGCTGATTAACTGACGTAGATGAGAATAAATAGGACTATCAATAAATAAACAGCACTTCATTTCTCAGGAGTCGACCTGCAGGGGGAATGTACCGTCAACAGTGCCGTTCTCAATATTTGTCTCACTCTGAAATGAAAGAGCAATGAATAAATTTCCAACATTTAAAGATGAGAATGGACTTCATAAAAGGCTGTGTGTGAGGACATACATTATGAATGCGCCTTTACTTCAACCGTTCACCTACATTATTTGATTTTCATTATTCATTTCAAACTGTTGCATATAGATTTTCAGCTGAAATGAGTGGCTGCCTTTGGGGACAGATTAAGTGGTTCCCTTTTGTTTTGCCAATCAATTGAAACATATTCAAGCCATATCTAATAATTACATCTAATGTTTTGGTCATTGCTCAGACTGAGGCGATCCATTAACTACATAAGAAATAAACAAGGACATTAATTTATGTGTACAAACCATGAAAAGATATTTCTGTTTTGTCAGAAGCATTGAAACAAGGTCAGTTTTTTTTTTTACTGTGTGCATGTTTTCCTTTCCCTATGTTGTGGAAATCGGATATCTCCCATTTTCTGCTGAACTTCCCTGTCTATCAGGCACTTCCTCGATGTGGCCACACCCAGTCTTACCTCTTGACCCTGCTGCATTCTGGTTTTACGGGTCGCCAACTGTAAAAGCTTGTTTTTGTTGCTATGTTACAGGCGCCTTTCCAACATTTATAAATAGCAGTGAGCCATTTTGTGCAGTTCCTCTGTAGAGGAAGAGCAGAAGCAGGGGTTGTTGTAGGTTGAGGTGGGCTCTCAGTGGGTGAGTGCACATAGGGGTAATTGCGCATGCAGCACTGCTGAGTTTCCACCGCATACGCCTCTTACACTGCAGCAAGGGTGACGTGATTATTTTAGTTATAGTTATCAGTATTAATCATTTATAAAAGTAATAGATTCTGTCCTTGATTATGATTGGGTAAAGGAGAAGTCCACTTCCAGAACAACATTTTACACATTATTTACTCACCCCCTTGTCATTCAAGATGTTCATGTCTTTCTTTCTTCAGTTGTAAAGAAATTATGTTTTTTGAGGAAAACATTTCAGCATTTCTCTCCATATAATGGACTGATATGGTGCCCCGATTTTGCATAAATGCAATTTAAATGCGGCTTCAAACGATCCCAAATACGGTTGTAAACAATCGCAGCCGAGGAAGAAGGGTCTTATCTAGCGAAACGATCGGTTATTTTAATAAAAATAATACAATTTATATACTTTTTAATGCCAAACGCTCGTCTTGTCTTACTCTGCCTTCGACTGTTTTTGTTTCGGTTCATGTCAGTTAGGGTATGTCGGAAAACTCTCATGTTCTCCCTCAACTTCAAAATCGTCCTATATCGCTATTTTACTTTTTTTGTTAAGGGTGTTCGATCTTCTTCGCATGTTCACTTTGCAAAGACTGGGTCGGTAGTTCTGCGGGGATGTAGGATGATTTTGAAATGATTTTTGAAGTTGAGGGAGAAAATACGATTGGAGTTTTTCGACATACCCTAACTGTCTTGAGTCGGAATACACAGAGTTCACGGAGAGAAAAGCAAGACGAGCATTTGTGATTAAAAAGTATTTAAATTGTATTTTTTTAATGAAAATAACCGACTGTTTCACTAGATAAAACCCTTCTTTCTTAAAACTCTTTCTTTCTTCTTTCTTCTTTCTTTACAACCGCATTTGGGATCATTTGAAGCCGCATTTAAACAGCCTTTTCAGAAGTTCAGAATGCAGAAATGGAGAAAAATGCAGAAATGCTTTCCTCAAAAGACATTTCTTTATGACTGAAGAAACAAAGACATGAACATCTTGGATGACAAGGGGGTGAGAACATTATGAATCTTTATTTTGGAAGTGGACTTCTCCTTTAAGTGGCATTTGAAGCTAAATGCTCCTGTAAATACAAATGATATTACACTCCTGTTATATTAATGTCACTGCATCAAGTCTGTGTTATGGAAGCCTGTTACTGCCATTTATAAAAAAATAAAAAAGGTAATTGCGACTTTTTATCTTTATTGCAACTGCGAGTTATGAAGTCAGCATTGCAAGATATAAACTCGTAATTCTGACTTTTTTATCAGAATTGCGTGATATAAACTCACAATTGTGAGTTTTCTGATGTTGTAACTCGCAATTGCGAGTTTCTGTCATGCAATTCAATTGCAAGTTTATATCTCACAATTCTGATTACTTTAGTTATGTTTATCAGTATTATTATTTATTTAGAAAACAAATAGACCCAGTCCTTGATTAGGATTGGTTTACATCTCGCAGTTCCAACTTTTTTTCTCAGAATTGCAATTAAGAGTTTACATCTTGCAATTCTGACTTTTTTCTTAGAATTGTGAGATATAAACTTGCAATTCTGAGAAATGAATTAAGAATTACATGACATAAACTTTATTTCTGAGAAATAAAGTCAAATTGCAAGATATAAACTTACAATTCTGATTTTTGTTCTCACAGATGCGAGTATCTCACAATTCTGACATTTTTTATCAGAATTGTGTGATATGAACTTGCAATTGCAAGTTATAGTCAGAATTATATATAAGATATAACCCCAATTCTGACTTTTTTTTTAGAAATTCGCAATACTGAGAAATGAAGTCAGAATTATGAAGCAAGATATAAACTCACAGTTTGGACTTGTTTTCTCACAGGTGCAAGTATCTCGCAGTTCCAACTTTTTTTCTTAGAACTGGGTGATAAACTTGCAGTTGCGAATTATAAATATTATTAATTATAAATTTATTCTGACTTTTTTTCAGAATTGTGAAATATGAACTCGCATTTCTGAGAAATAAAGTCAGAATTATGAGACATAAACTCTCAATTCTAAGAAATACAGTTACAGTTCTGAGAATAAAGTCAGAATTGCAAGATATAAACTCACAATTCTGACTTTTTTTTCTCACAGATGCAAGTATCTCGCAGTTCTGTCTTTTTTCTCAGAATTGTGGGATATAAACTTGCAATTGTGAGTTATAAAGTAAGAATTATGAGACATAAACTCGCATTTCTAAAAAATAAAGTTGCAATTCTGACTTTTTTTTCTCACAGATGCGAGTATCTTGCCATTTTTTTCTCAGAATTGTGGGATATAATTCTGAGAGGGAAAAAAGACTGAGTTGTTCTCAGAATTGCGAGTTTATATCTCACAATTCTGAGAAAAAAAGCAAAAAAAAAAAAGCACAATTGTGAGATATAAGCTTGCAATTTCCAAATCAGAATTGCAACTTTATTTCTCAGAATTGTGAGTTTAAATATCTTGCAATTGCAGGTTTATATCTCACAATTCTGAGAAAAAAAGTCAGAATTGTAAGATAAAAATTTGCCATTTTAATTTTTTATTTAGTGGTGGAAACAGACTTCCATTATGAGTTGTAACCATTCAGCTAAATGTTGCTGAAGAACTACACTGCTTGGTGGAAAAATTCTTATTTGTTATCTATCGATCTTAATCATATGTCTGTCATATGTCTGCCTACTTTAAAATTGCACATTTAAGTAAAAACACATAAGTTATATATGCATGTTATTTTTCCTATAGATGTTTTTTTACTTCTGTGAAAGATCGGTTGGATTTTATTCACCTTTGTGCCTCTATTCATTAGCTTTAGCAATGCTAGAATGGCTTTGCACCCAAGGCGGTATAGATATAGTCAGACAGTGGTTTTGTTCTGTCTATCAGCCCATTGCTTAACAGTCTTTTCCATCTGAGAACGTCTCACGTGGCACCCTGAGAAGAAGAACATCTTGCGGTTTTTATGTAATTTCTGTATGTTTATTAATTAAACTTCAAGGGCTATGACCTTTGGTGACCCAGGAAAAGTTCAAAAGGAATGTGAAAGATTTCTAGTCTATTTTCCAGAATATAGCCATAAGGCTTTTAAGAGTATGGCAGTAAATCTTTCAGCCTTCAGCACCTGGGAGTTTAAAATGTTGGTTATGCGTTAAGGAGATTTAGAGGAGTTGAGGAAACAGTGCAGTAAGAAAAGCTTATATGAAAAGCTTACACCATTCAGTTCACTTCTGTGAAAGTGGTGCTATTAAGATCTTTTTTATGCGATTGCAGCACAACACCTGCATTAGTGAACTGAACATATGCAGGGAATAAATAGCATGGCCTATCGTTGGATTCCTGTAATTCTTCACATTTGTTTAAAGATGATGAAAGAATTTGAATGGGAACATTTATCTCTTTGAAAGTATAAAAAATAGCCTTTGCCCTAATGAAAATTGCTATATTGCTTTTGATTTGCTGCAATCATGCTTTTCCTGGTAATCACCTACAAAGTTTTGATCACGTATCCAGACTTGCATTTCCTGAAGAGAATACATGTGATTTCAAGTGTGTGTTAATGAAATGTTTTATCAGAGCTGCTTTTTCTTTGAGCTTGTATGTGGTTGACCTGCACGTAAGATTCAACCCAGTAATTTTGCAGTGTGAATGTATCTGAATGAATTAAATATGTGGGAGCCCATTTCTGCCACTGAATAAAAAATTTACAAAAGGTCATTGCAACTTTTTATCTCACAATTCTGACTTTTTTTTCTTGTGAGTTTACGTCTGACTTTTTTTGCTTAGAATTGTGTGACACAAGCTTGCAATTCTTACTTTTTTCTTAGAATTGTGAGATACAAAGTCACAGTTTCGAGTTATAAAGTCAGAATTGCGTGATATAAACACGAGTTTATGTCTCGCGATTCTGACAATTGCAAGTTCTGCAGCAATTCTGAGAAAAAAGTCAGAATTGTGAGATAAAAAGTCGCAATAACCTTGTTTTATTTTTTATTCACTGACGGAAAGCATAAATAGAAGGGAGACAAGACCAAACAAAATTCATTATGCAAACAGATGTAAGAAACTGCAATTAAATATGCACATATCATAATGACTCACTGTCAGTTACATTTTACAAGTTAAAACGTGTGCTATATTTCAGGATTTTACATAATGATACCCATTTATATAATCTTTGCTACCTTTCAGATTCATTCCAGCCACAGTTCAAGTTAAGTACTTTCAATGGCAACGTTTTATAAAATGTCAAAATGACAACTATGCACTGGATGATTTGCTGTACTGAGAGATACTATCTCAAATGCTCGTGTCATTTGTTTTAGAATAGAATGTTCATACTATTGTGAGAACAAATATTTTGTTGACATGTCACAGGACATGGCTCATTATGGAAGCAATGGCAGAACATGATGGAACTTGCTCCAGTGCATTGCATTAGATTGGTGCATCATGACAGTGATACCCAAGGCATGGGAAGGTTCTATTCACAGAATCTCATGCACCCAGCAAATCATAATTTTAGCAATTAGACTAAATTAGCACTTGAATTAGACTTATTACTTGAATTACAAGAGCATTAAACATCATTGAAGTTTCTATAAAAATCTGAGTGCAATGCCAGTTTTTGGTGGGTTTTTTTCTTGCGTTTTTGTTCACATACATGAGAACCAGTTGCATTACATCCAACAGAAATTCATGTGGGATGTCTTTAGTATAGTGAATAATCGTTAAATGCCATTATTTCATGTATATATTTATTGTCTATTATCTATGTTGTAAATCAGTGTTGTATAATCTATGTTCAGTCTTGTTTAGTACAACCTGTGGGTAAAATGGGTGTCTTGTCAGACGTCCAAAAAGGGCAAATCACAGAAGCTTGTTTGGCTGGATCGTCTGTAACCTTAATAGCCCAATTGTTTGGTGTTTTAAGAGCAACAATATTTATAGACTACATGCAGAAAGCATGCCAAGACTTCATCAGAGAAGAAAAATAGTGGGTGCAAAGTGAAAGTGAATAATAGGGACCTTTAACCTTCTGATTTCACCAAAACCGACCACAGAGAGTTTCACAAAAAGATCAGCAACAGTTGGAGCACCAAGATAAATGTCAACATCAGCCCAGACCAGACTTGAATAATATTTTCAAACCACTGTCAGCTGTTTTGGAGAGAAGAGTGAGAAAGTGATTCCCTCTTCTAACATCTCTAAAGGAACTGGCAGATGTTTTGATAGATGACATTCTTCTGGAGATTATTCAGAAGTTGTGTTAATCTATTCTAAGAAAGTTGAAAGCTATATTAAAGGCATATCTATCTAGCTATCTATCTGCTCTTTAAATAGTAGTGGAACATGACTATAATTATTGTGATGAAATGCATCTGTGGTTTCCTGAGTTAATTCTATGAAATGCAGCTTGGGTTTTTTCTGTCCTGTACAATGACATTTAGATGAGTCGTGGCTTAAATAGTCCTTGGGGATCACTGTAGATCTAAGAAGACGTCTACAAGAGACATGACAATATGATTATGACATTGAAACCTTTTAATTTTGATGTTGAATAAAACATGCCTTTGTGGTTAGAGTAATTATCCTTTATCATTTATCAAGTATATTTTCTATAACAGCAGCAGATCATTCTGTGTTGAGCTGCTTACTGTGGTCTTAAACGAGAAAAGGTGTACTGTGCATTGGACACACCTACACTTCCTATATAATTATCACTTGATGTCTAGGGTGGTGTGGCTTTAACAAGCCCTTGTTTCATGCATGACATTGGAAAATACCCTCTTAGGCATGATGTGGCTCCTCCTAGAAAAATACCATGCATAACATTACATGCAACACTGAAATGATGTCTCATGACAATAGCACGATTCAGTTGATTCAACTTGACAAAAGAAAGTTTGTGTCCTCATATGCTACTTTCATATTCTACAATAAGGGACTTGTAGGCAGAATTGATAAAAGTATTTTAATCATTTGCTGCATATAATGGTCATAAAAGCTAGTGACCGGAACATTCACCTCATCCAGCCTGCTGTCTAGATAGAATACGTTCCAACATTTCTGCTTTCCATAAACCATCTGTCAGCAGTCTGTATCTACAGCTCATCAAAGTCAGGAGTTTTCTGGAAAGTGTTATCAAGTTGTACTTGTAGAAAAACAAAAATGCTTTCTAAAATAAGACTTGAACTGTGTTATTATGTTTACTTCCTCGAAATGATGATAAAGAACTAGTATTTCCAATCTTTAGTCAAACTCAAACTCAAAAGTTCCAAACCCTAGGAAGTTTTATTGCTTACTGCCTACACTGAAAAATAAATAAATAAAACTAGAATAGTAAAGTTCACAAACTTTGAAGTTGGCTTGAGAAAGCCTTGTCTGAAAGCTTGAACCCTGCACTGTAAAAAACAATTTGTTGAGTCAACTTAAAATAATTTGTAACCTGGCTGCCTTAAAATTTTAAGTTCAGTAAACTCAAAAAAAAA
>JAHKKF010530139.1:1859-24906 GCA_019740295.1 Labeo calbasu
ATGTTTTTATGCCTTCATCTGCACTGTACTCTAAATTAAAACTAATGGAAATGTGTAGTGTCACATAGGCCTAGGTTAGGATAACAAAAAATGAGATATATAGGCCATGGAACTGAGTGTGCCTATAATAGGCTATTAATGTTATAGTTTCATGAAAAGGTCTTCTTAACATCTTCTAAAATGAAGAATTAAATTATTAACACTTATATTACACATTGTGCATTTTTAAGCTAATCGATTGATGTGCATTAGATGATGAATTGGATAGTCACCTCATTGGATTTAGCCATCAGAAAATAATTAATGAGAAATTATTATAGCTCATGCTATTACATGAACATTTCTAACATGTAAATAATTTGAAGCCAAATATTTATATTTCCCCAAGTTGTTTAGCTTTAATACAGTATGCATAGGCTTAATCAGGAAGCATACAGTGGCCCCACTTTTAACTCTCTCTTTATATTACCCTTATTGTAGATGGATGCACGGAAGAAGACACAAAGTGCAGTGTGGGAGTACTACACTCAACAAACACCAGGGAAGGCAGTGTGCAAAACATGTGGAGATGTTGTCAGTATGGGTGGTACAATGGCAAAAAGTGCCAATACTTCAAACCTGTGGTCTCATCTTAGGATTCATCACCATGATTTGTATAAATCTGCACAAACAAGCGCACCTGAATCTGAGCAGGGGGCAACATCCACATGCCAGCCTACAATACATGACATGTTTCAGAAACAAAAAAAATGGACAAATCTGGATGACAGATCAAAAAAAATGGACAAACTGATCACAGAAATGATAATTACTGACAATCAACCATTCACTGTTGTCTCTGACAGTGGCTTTAAGCGACTCATGGATGTGGCAGAACCACGATATGCACTAAAAAGTGAGAAGTATTATCGTACTGAGAAGCTGCCAGAAATTTATGAAAGGGTTGTAGGTAAGATAAAAACCCTGATCCAGCCAGAGAATGCTGGCTACTCACTCTCCTTTACAACAGATTGCTGGTCAGGATCAACGGAGTCAATGATGAGCCTAACATGCCATTTCATTGACAATGAATGGAACAGAAGACAGTTTGTTTTAAACACAAGAGTCATGCATGGATCCCATACTGGGGAGTATATCAAGACTCTTTCCTACACATGCTGGAGGAATGGAAAATTAATAAAGATCGTGTAGTCCTTGTCCTTCGAGATAATGGTGCGAACATGGTAAAAGGCTTGAGGCTTGCTGATATTCCAGACCTTAGCTGCACAGCACATTCATTGCAGCTGGTGGTGAATGATGGTTTGGCCAGCCAAAGAGCTGTGATAGATGTGATTGCAATGCTAAAGAAATGTGTCACTCACTTCCAACATTCCATCTTGGCCAAGCAGCGTTTGAGAAACATCCAGAGAGACCTTAGCCTACCAGAGCACAACTTAATCCAGGCAGTCCCAACAAGGTGGAACTCAACACTGCACATGCTGCAAAGAGCACTGGAACAAAAGCGTGCTCTTAACATCTACTCTGTGGAACATGGCGGGTTTACATGTCCATCTGCTCACCAGTGGGACATTGTGTCTAAATTGGTTGAAACACTCATCCCCATTGAGGAAGTTACACTAGAGGTGAGCTACAGTAATTCATCTGCATTCAGCATCATTCCCTGCATCACAGTGCTCAAGATGCTGCTTGAAGATAAAGGGCCATCAACACAGGGCATCGGAACACTCAGGGAGGTAATGAGAGAGAGCCTAACCAAACGTTTCAGCAAACTTGAAGATTCAAAAGTTGTGGTTCTGGCATGTCTTTTGGATCCACGTTATAAGAGTCATGCATTCTGCTGTGCCTCTACACTAAACAAAGCCAAAGAATGGCTTAAAGAAGATGTAGAAGGTGGTCTACAAGGGCAGGCTGAAACAGAGAGAGGCAATCAAGAGCAGCAGGCTGATGGAGAGGAACCCGCTGCAGAAGACCAAGCCCCTAAAAGACAAAGGAGAGAAGATACACCCTGCCATAGCCAAATAGACAAGATCTTCAGTTCTCTTTTTGGCCCCCACACTAGTGATCTGTTGGTCAAGGACACTATTGAGGATGAGTTACATCAGTACCTCAAAGAACCAGTGATTGAAAGGCGGAAGGGGGATCCACTCCAATGGTGGAAACAGAATGAAGGCCGCTTCAAGCAACTAGCCAAAGCAGCAAGAAAATTTCTTTGCTCACCACCCTCATCAGTCCCTAGTGAGCGTGTCTTCAGTGAAGTGTCTGCAATTTATGACAAGAAAAGAAGCAAGCTCACGGGAGAGCATGCCGAGCAGCTCTGCTTCCTGCACCACAACCTGGTGCTGCTAGATTGGGACTACTAATTCTTTATTAGCTTATAAAACTTCAGGGAGCTATTACATTTATTTTTTGTTATTTGTTGCTACTTGCTGTTTACTTATTTAAGTTTTACAACTGTTTACAGAATGCTGCTGGGGGCTCCCTGCACTTTTTTATGTCATTATTGTTATTATTAATATTGATGTTTATTTAATATTGTTATTATTAACAGTTCTCAGAATTAAAGATATGTTTGAAAGAATTCAAAGAAAGTTCTTGTCAGAGCTCTTGTTATTATTAATTATGACAAATTTCATTTTTACACTAGACACATATCGGTTCAAAAAATCGTTTATCGGTGCATTTGATCTGTAATAATCGGTATCGGCATCGGCCCTGAAAAACACATATCGGTCGACCCCTAGTATGCATGCACTCTTAAAGTGACAGCATCCTAATATAGCTGCTGCTGTCTACGTCATTACAGCAATCACATGTAGTTTGCATATTTTTGCAACTTTGAAGGTGCTTACAGTTAAAAGGTTCATCCAAAAATAATTTTTTTCATCATTCACTCACCTCAACCAAACATCTGACGGCAGCCATTGGAAAAATAATACTATGGAAGTCAATGGCTACCGTCAACTGTTAGGTTGCCAACGAAAGAAAATATATTTTTTGTGTTCGGCAGAAGATAGAAACTCATATGGGTTTGACAAGGGAAAAGTGAGTAAATGACAGAATTTTCATTTGTGGGTGAACTATTCCTTTAAGAAACCTTTTTTAACTTCATAGCAATTATTGATCGGATGAGAACAAAACAACTGAATTGAGTCTATTGTCTTCTGTAGAGCTGCCTTTGAATAATGGTTTCATAATTGATGAATTTTGAACTCAACTGAACCAAACTGAATCAACATTGGACTAAACTGAGCTGAAAGATTTCGCTATTGTCTTTATAGCTGAACTGAATTTGTTTCATAATGTATTTACTTCACAACACTGACACTGTAATTGAACTCAACTGAATCAACATCGATCCAAACTGAGCTGAATAATGACATTATTGTCTTTAATGAAGCTGTGTTTTTTCCAAGCCGACCCCTCAACCTAAAATAACTCCTCTGGTTTACACTCTAGTCATTTGAAATTCAAAATCTTGGCATTAAGTGGTGGGAAAATTGTGGTACAGAGCAAACTAATATGAGAAAAGCACCTGTGAGTTCCTCAGTCCATTGTTTTATGCTGATCTCTCTTACCTCCCTCCGTATTGTGCTCCAAAGGCCTGGAAGGAATTCTGCCAGCTCTTTATGGCTATATGTCAAACCGCAGGCGGCCTACAACACAGAAGAACGTTTGGGGTTTATTTTTAGCACACTAAGACATGTTTATTTTTTAGAAGATATCTTTAGCCAGAGAAACAGTAAACAATGGCAAAAAGCAAAGTCATGGGTTTGATTCCCAGGCTATCCATTAATGGATAAAATGTGTAGCTTGACTGCAATGTAAACTGCTCTTTATGAAAGCATCTGCCAAATGCATAAATGAAAATGTAAGATCTATAATAGTGGTTCTCAAATGGTGGGTCACAGATCTACTTTCTCTGGAGGGATGAAAAATAATGCCAAATGCAAATAATAAAACAATAATAACCATGCATGCTTATTTTTAAAAAATGGAAAGAGAAAAAAAGCAGAGATATTATTAGTTGTTTTTAATATTTTGAACAATTTTATTTTTATATTTTCTGTTTTTATTATAATTTTACGGTTTTAATTATTTTGATGTGTTTTGTCGTTTGTATTAGTTATTGTTTTTTTAAATGTATATATAAATGTATATAATATATAGTTTTATATATATTTTTTTTTTCATTTCAATTTTGGTTATATTAGTAAACTAAATGAAAGTAAGAATATTTGCCTTGGCTACAAAATTTTTACAATTTTTTTTTTTATTTCAGTTAAGTGTATTTTACTTCTAGTCATGAAAATAACGTTGATGGTTGTTGTTACTTATAAAAAAATTCAAGCTAGTCAAATGAGGCAGATGGAAATACGGAAAAGCTGGGTCACAAGATAATGACAATATCAATTTCAAAGTCTGACTATGTTGTTTACTTGTATTTTAGGTGCTGTATTGGTTCATTCTTTGATGACCAGTGTAAAACCTGAACCCTGAAGCAAAACTAGTTGAGAAGCACTGATCGAGTAAGTCTAGTAATTGTGTACCAGTGTCTGCAGCGAGTCCACTTTGGCACTCTGAACATCCGAGTCAAGCTTCTCAATGATCAACGGTAGCAGAAACTGTCAAAGGAAAGGATACAAAACACAATAAACAAACACACACATACAAAAGGCCCATTCACAGACCTATTTCCATAATGTCCAGGCTATTGATACACAGTATAATGCCAAACAAAGACTTATTGAGTTTAGGTCTTTAAGAGACTGAATTAGGTTTAGTTCATCCAGAGCATCCTACCTCAGCAAACTGAGACGTCCCAGTAAGAACAGCCCGTAGAGAAAGAACAAGCTCTTCCTGTGTGATCCCATGAGGATCATTGGGTGGCTGAGCACAGACAGAAAAACAAAAATACGAGCCCAGATGTTTACATGTCTACAGAGTATGTAGTACGGATAGCACTACACTTCAAATGTTTGGGGTCAGTACATTTTATTAATAAAGACATTATTACTTGTATTCATCAAGGGTGCATTACGTTGATCAAAAGTGACAGTAAAGACATTTATAATGTTACAAAATACTATTGTTTTGATCATTCCATTCTTCTTAAGCAGCAAATCAGCATATTAGAATGATTTCTGAAGGATCATGTGACAATGAAGACTGGAGTAATGATACTGAAAATTCAGATTTGACCACAGAAATAAATTACATTTTAACAGATATTCACACAGAAAACAGCTAGTTTAAATTGTAATAATATTTCATAATTTTTACTGTATTTTTGATTACATAAA
Source organism: Labeo calbasu (assembly GCA_019740295.1). Taxonomy (NCBI): domain Eukaryota; kingdom Metazoa; phylum Chordata; class Actinopteri; order Cypriniformes; family Cyprinidae; genus Labeo; species Labeo calbasu. The sequence continues at coordinate 7,160 of JAHKKF010530139.1, forward strand.
TGCAGCCTTGGTAAGCAGAAAAGATTTCTTGCAAATATATATTACAAAAACCTTACAGACCTCAACATCTGAACGGTAGCAAATTTCCACAACAATCAAATTTCCTGAATTTTCAGGTACAATGAGGAAACCATCTGCTCAAATGAAAACATGTTAAATAGAAGTACTTACAGGACTAAAGTCTATGGGGAAATAACAGGACGTCACTTCAAACAGCTCCTCTACAAATTTACCTGAAAAAAAAAATGAGTTGAATCATCATTGACTATTTTCACTTCACTTTTGTGAAATGTCACAAAAAAAAAAAAAATAATAATAATTACATCATAATCATATATATGACGAGTTTATTTAAAAAGATAACTCCAAAAATGTTATTGTTCATTCTAATTAATCTACATCAAACTGCAGTTGGGTTATTTTGGTTAAGTAAAAATACCTTAACAAAAAAACAGCTAACACAGTAAAACACAATAAAAACATGATAACAAAAACCATAATTTTAGAAAATGTATCTAAACACAAAACTCTTCATATATATATATATATATAAATGCATTTGTCATATGCATATCAAGGTGTACACTAACCGAGATCATAACCCCTGAGAATGATGTTCTGGGCCACTTGGAACGCCAGAAGGAGGTTGCGTGGATCGCGTTCTCCATCTACTGACTGCACAAATCCAAATACGAAGTCTGCACCCAAACCCTTCAGCTCTGTGGATCAAAAGAAAAAACAAAGATATTAATAAAAAGATATTACTTCTGTAACAGCAAGAAAAAAAGAATGCCAATGTTCTTTACCCTCCTCTCTGGACTCCATTAGACTGATAAGGATGTTGTAAACACATGATCGCTCCGCCACCATCAAGGACTGTTGAAAAGAAGTGGAAAAAACATTTATGTCTTCAAGCTGTATTGGAGTTTAGACACTTGTCATTTAGGAAACAAGACATTCTAGAGTCAGACGTCACCACACCGGCATTGATATACCGAACATATCAAAGCTAATGCTTTGTTAGTAAACTTGCGATAATCTGACACAATCTGGAAAATCTGGAATCTGAGGGTGCAAAAAAATCTAAATATTGAGAAAATCACCTTTAAAGTTGTCCAAATGAAGTTCTTAGCAATGCATATTACTAATCAAAAATTAAGTTTTTATATATTTATGGTAGGACATTTACAAAATATCTTCACGGAACATGATCTTTACTTAATATCCTAATGATTTTTGGCATTAAAAAAATATATATAATTTTGAATGTATTGTTGGCTATTACTACAAATATACCCATGATACTTATGACTGGTTTTGTGCTCCAGGGTCACATACATGGATTTAAACAAATTAACTGTTTTTCAGACTTTTTTTTATCTTGTAAGAAATAATGTAATTTACATAATATATTTACGACTATTAGAAAAAATAGCAAGGCTGCATTTATTTGATCAAAAATGCAGTAAAAAATGTGAAATATTATTAAAATTGAAAATAGCTGTTTTCTATGTGAATATCTGTTCAAGTGTAATTTATTTCTGTGATCAAGGCTGAATTTTCAGCATCATTAATCCAGTCTTCTGTGTCACATGATTTTTCAGAAATCATTCTAATATGCTGATTTTTATCAATGTTGAAAACAGTTGTGGAAACTGTGATACATTTTATTTTCAGGATTATTCAATACATAGAAAGTTCAATGTCTTCACTGACATTTCTGAACAATTTAATGCATCCTTGCTAAATAAAAGTACTCACCTGAACATGAACATCCTGGAAGATGGATCTCAAAATGGACACAGCTGAACCTGGAGGCAGAACTGAGCATTTTGTCTAAAAAGAAACCAAATAAGTGATATTAAAGTGACCATGACTCTAACAGAACATGCTTGTTTAAACACAAAAGCACTCAGACTTACCAAAGCCTTGAGCCCCTGAAGAACATGTGGTGTGATCACATAGTGATCCTTCAGTCTGTTTTCATAGAAAGCTAACAGAACCTCCACTACAAACAAAACAAACAAATGCACATGAGGTGTGTCACAACAGCATTTGCAAAAGAAACACAGAATGTCATTCAGATCTCCATCTCATCAGTGCAGCTCTGTGGCAATAATTCAAAGAAAAACTAAAGGTCTTCATCAGAAACGGAGCCGGAATCTTCTCACCTTCTCTTTCAGATAGGCTGCTGTAGCATTCCTGCAGGACCTGAGACAGGAGCTGAACTCCTCGGCCACGAGTCTGAGGCTGAGAACTGGTCAGACTAAACCTGCATGGAGGACATGAAATCAATAAGGGTCGTAATCACCACTAATATTACTGGGTCATTCCGTGTCAACTCAACCACAGGTCCCCGGCTTAAATGTTTGATTTTGCTAATATTTATTCTGTTCTACACAATTGTTTTGATAGCGGGAAACAAGATACAATTCTAATTTCAACATTATTTTTTCTTCAGACATTGTTCTTTTAAATAAAGTAAGTATCAGCTGTATACAAAGTGACCAACATTTGTTTTTCAACCACTAAAAATGGTTAACATTCAATAATCTGGACATGGAGCCTCATTGACATCCCCATATCTCTGGGACTGAATGATGTAGGGCCTTGAAAATTTTAGGATTCTAAAAGAAAAGTTCATGAAGAACTAGAACCTAAAATCATTTTGTGATATCTTTAATACTTCTTGAGTTATAGGCATGCGAACTTTGGAAAAAGAGTATTTATGGCACTCAGACAGGTATGTTCAATGCAGTTGTACTGACAGAAAGAAACAAGATACATCTCTAGTTTTAACATCAAATGTTTTTCAGACATTCCTCTTTAAAATAAAGGAAGTATCAGTTTTTCAAACTCACTCATATTTGGTTTTTGACCATTGAAAATGTATACATTTTGATTTACTCCTGGAGCCATATTGAAATTATTGAAATCTCTGGAACCGAATCTCATAGGGCATTAAAAATAAAGATGCCAAAAGGAAAGTTCGTTAAGACCCAATATCTAAAAGGCCGTTAAAATATCTTTAACACTTCTTGAGTTACAGGCATTCAAACTTTGGAGAAAAACTTAAAAAGTGGCATTTCCCCATTTTTGAATGTTCACCACTGGCACATAATGCAATAAGGATTGCTAAAGTCAACAGATTTTACTAATATTTTACTACCAATCTCTGTGCAAAAGTAAGATTATGATGTTGCATTATTTCTAAAATCATTTTTACCCCCCTGCAACGTGACTCTGAATCTAAGAAAGACCTCCCTCTACAAAATAGTGGATTACTCAGTAAATATTCATCCATGATGTTTAATATTTTGGCTTTTATCGCTATACATGTCTGTCTTTCCTTTGAAAAAAATGTTAGCAAAATAAAAAATTTGAGCCGGGGAAGTTTTTGAAATGTACTTATATGATATGTTTGAATATTAGACAACAATATAGACAGTTTTACCCCAATGTTTCAACCAGCTGGAGAACTGTGAATTGTCCACTCTTGACACCTAAAAAGAGACATAAACTTATGTTTAACCCTGCAAAGCCTGACATATGAAAAACCAGTCTTATGTTTATCTTCTTACAAGATTTCACAGCAAATAAAAAAGTTAAACCACAAGCTGAAGACGTTCTTACTATTATACTAACAGGCCGTTTACTTGCTAAACAAGTATAAACTATCAGTCAGATGACAGAAGGTATTAGGTTTTGATCATGTTAATTATTTAGAAGCCTTAGAAATTCACGTATCAGGTATAAAACGGCAGACTTTATCGGGTTAACACTGAGGTAAACAGAAGGGGCTCCGCTAGCAGCCTAGCAAGACAATCACACAAGCCTTTAATGAAGAAAACGACGCCATGGCAACTGCTAGTTTAGGTGTCTTATGAAGCAAAAACACTCTGCAATACTAACAAAGGATTTATCTTTGTGTTGAGCTCCTGTCAGCAGCCACAGTGCGTGTGTGATACAGGATGTGGCGGTTAGCTTACGGCAGTCACTCACAGCAGCATCACACGCGGCGTTCGCGCTGCTTTTCTGACAGCTTTCGTTAAGAGCCAGCGATGAAACTGGCGACAAACAGCAAACACGACAGAGATCAGTGAAGGAGTTACCTGTAGCGGTTTCTGCGGCCTTGCTATCAACCTGTCCAGACACGAATTCTACCACTAAAGCCATCAGCACGCTGTTATCCGCGGCCATCCTGAAGAGCAGCCAGCCAGGCTTCAAACTCAGCCGCGCATGCGCACAACAGCTGCGGCTACAGCCAAGGGACTTTTGTGTTTAGTTTACAAAATAGTACAGAGCGTTAAAGAACAAAAACACAACAATAATAATACAGGAGTAAACATACAAAAACAAACAAAACATTTTTGAAAAGCTTTTGGATTTTTAAAAATGTATTTTTAGAATTTGTTTTAGATTTTTTTTTTGGTTTAGAATTTTTATTGTTTTCAAAATGTATTTATTTATTTTGTGTTATCATGTCTGAATGGTTTTCAAAGTACATCTTAAGGTTAACTTGTGAATTTACAACAATTAAAATATTAATTCTGAATAAAATATTTTCAGAAACGTGTAAGTTTTGTAAATAAAGTAAAATATTACACATTTAAACTTTTTTTTTTAAATCAGCAATGTTCATTTAAAAATACTCCAAAATGACAAAAATATTAATATTACTCCGAACAGAAATTTCTTCGGAATTTCTTTTTATTTCTTTCTATTTATTTGTTCATTTGTTTGGTATTATCATGTGTGAATGCATTTCAAAGTACATAAGGCTGACTTGTGAATTACAATTTACAACAGTTAAAATATCAGTGACATCACTGTTTTTCAGAAAAGTGTGGGTTTTGTAAATAAAGTAAAATATTTTCTACATTCAAAGTTTTTTTTTAAACTGCCATGTCCATTTTAAAATTATGTCATCATCACAAAAACAAATGACAATGTTTAATGTTTAATATTAGTCTGAACAGGAATGTTTTTGTTGTAAAGCAACAACAACAATAATAATACATAAGTAAACCTATTAAACATTTTTTTTATTTCTTTATTGTTTTCAAAACTTATTTATTTATTTATTTATTTTGCATTGTCATGTTTGAATAGGTTCAAACATACATCTTAAGGATGATTTGTCAATTACAATTTACAACAATTAAAATATTAATGATGTAATTGTTGTTGTTTTTTTTTCAGAAAAGTGTGGGTTTTGTAAATAAAGTTAAATATTTTCTACATTTAAATTTTAAAATTATTCCAAAATGGAAAAAAGGCAATAAAAATGTTTAATATTAGTTTGAACTGGAATGTTTTTTGTTGTAAAAAAACAACAACAATAATAATAAAGAAGTGAACCTATTAACAACTTTGAATGTTTATTGTTTTCAAAATGTATTTATTTATTTGTTTGTTTATTTTGCATTATCATGTTTAATGGGTTTCAAAATACATCTTAAGGTTGACTACAACAATTAAAATATAAATGACATAATTGTTTTTCAGAAAAGTGTGGGTTTTGGAAATAAAGTAAAATATTCCACATTTATACAAATGTTTATTAGTCAGAACGGAAATGTTATTGTTATAAAAGATTAGCAGTCAACTTCATAAATATCATTTTTTCTAGTTTTTATTTAACACATTTGCTTACGTCACAAAAATAATATACTCAAACACACAGATGTGAGATTTTTGTAAAGTGGTGGAGATGTCAAACTCTAGGTTTAGCAGATCTATCCTGAAACATCAATAGTTTCCAATGCCAACGTTGTGTGATCTCGCATATGTGGATCTATATATGTTTTTATCTATTTTATTCATTTTTAATCTTTAGATTTAACAAAAAGCTGCCACCTTTTTTTTTAACACGTAAGAAATCCTATTGCTAAGGCTTCCGGTTCATTATCTGCTATGGGGAAATAATGAGAAGAATAGCAATGTGGAGTAAACGGTAAAACTGTTTGCACTACAACCTAGAGTGTTCATAATTAAGACAATACATTAAAATAACACGGTAAGACACCAATGTGCAATATCAAGCAGCAAAACAAGCTGTTTTGTACAGCTAAAAATAGCTGGAGGCGGATGTAACCAGAAGCCACACCCATAAAATTTAGAAATGGCCACGCCCACTCTTACAGGAAGAAAAAGGTGGATATTTTAATCGTTAACTTATTCATGTAGTTCTAATCGTTTGTTGAGTTTTTAGTTTTTTATACTCGCTTTTCTGGTTGTTTTATAATTGGAGACTTTCCTTGATCACACTCACTGTTGATACATTTCTGTTGTTTTGCTGCTTTGGTGACACACGATGTACTTTGTTGTGATAATTAAAGCTAAGAGTGATGCTTGCCAGAGGTAATGGCGTGCAAACGACATTTTTAGGCGTTAAATCGCTTTATTGCACTGTAAAACAAACTGCAAATAAAGCTTACATCAAAACGGATATGTCACGATCAGCGGACGTGCAGTCTGTTTATTATTTGGCAACCTTTCCACGAGTTTTGAGCGGAGTTTGCAGGCTCCCTCTAGAGGAGGGGCTTTGCTCGAGTCACGTGGTCAGAGCGCGTCTGCGCGGTGCGCGCCAGTAACGTGAACTAGTTGGAAACACTAGTGAGGGGAAAGGTAGACTACCGAGAGATAAAGAATCGAGGCAGGTTTGCGACGCGTAAGTGTTTTGAAATACAACAAAGCGAGCACGGAATAACCTAAGAAGCGCAAATACTAGCATCGCGGATGTTGTTTTATTCTTTTAGACTGGATTTATGAGTTGAGGATGAAGCTCGTGTTGTGGCTAGCCGCTGTAAGTTAGCTCGTGGGATCGAGCCAGAAATAACTAAACGCGACTGTCGTGTCAGATAACCGACAGACCCCCAGTCTGGAGTTTTGCTGAGTTTTGAGAGTGTTTTGGACCGGGAGACTTCGCGTACTGTTGATTTATCACCTTTAGCACTGTACTAGCAATTTCACATGTAGTGCTGTTTCCGTTTGGGAACTCGAATGATATCCAAGCAGGAGTGAATCTAGAGATGCAGTGTTGAGATGTGGCCTGCGTTTGATTGACGATCATGGGAGGATGCGTGGGGCGAGAGCGCTCGGAGTCACGCGGACACGGCTCGAGGACGCAGAGGAAGCGTGGAGGTGAGACTCTTCTGCTCGCTCCGTGCATCTGCGATGCTGCTTTGCATGCTTGTTTCCGTGTACAGCTTTCTTGAAAACATGCAAATATCAGTTGCATCGACTTGACCTGGTGTGGGAACAAAAGACACAAATCATAAACAAACAGCACCACGATATTACCATGTTACAAGGCTTTTATGCGAACGTACACTTGATATATGCATCAAACTATCATAAGCTTGCCAGTGCATTTTTCTAAAGAAGTTGTTGTTGTTTTTTCATGCAGTGATTTGAGGCTGTACGTAAAGTTATATTATTAAATATATGCCTATGTTTCAGATGTATTGAATCCCACAGTATATCAAAATAAAAATGTACCATGCTTTTGCACATGCATGCACATTATTTTTTCATGATTGTATTATGGTTTTCTGTGCAATATATTTATAACCACGTAAATGCAGTGTTGTAGGAATATAAGGGAACATGCATTTAGTAAGATATGTTAGTAATTTACTGTCTTTGGGGGCAGCAGACAAGACTACCATGATTTTGGAAATGTTTCCATCTTGCGTCAATCATTGCACATAAATATGTGAACTTTTGTTTTATATGCAATCATTTATTGTGGCTGTACTTAAAACGTGCATATTTTAGATTGATTGAAAAACACAGTTCACCACTAACAAAAAACTAGCTTTATTATTTATTTATTTATGTACACTACCAGTCAAAAGTTTTTGAACAGTAAGATTTCTTCTGCTCACCAAGCCTGCATTTATTTGATCCAAAGTACAGCAAAAACAGTAAAATTGTGAAATATTTTTGCTATTTAAAATAACTGTTTTCTATTTGAATATATTTTAAAATGTAATTTATTTTTGTGATCAAAGCTACATTTTCAGCGTCATTACTCCAGTGTTCCGTGTCACATGATTTGTCAGAAATCATTCTAATATGCTGATTAGCTGTTCAGGAAACTATGATTATTATTATTATTATTATTATTATCAATATTTAAATATTTAAAACTTCCAAAAGATCAGCATTTATCTAAGAAAAAATATATATATATATATGTATATATGTGTGTATGTATATATATATATATATATATATATATATATATATATATAAAGATTATTATTATTATTATTACTTTTTTTGGGAGGGGAAAATTGTAGAAATTAGTACATGTATGTAGAAAAGTTGCACTTATAATGTAACAAAAAATGTCTGTTTCAGATAATGCTGCTGTTCTACTGAACTTTATATTTTTCAAAGAAACCTGAATAAAATTCAACTTAACAGTTTTCAACATAATAATAATAATAATAAATGTTTGTTGAGCAGCAAATCAGTATATTAGAATGATTTCTTAAGTATCATGTGACACTGAAGACTGGAGTAATGATGCTGAAATCACAGGAATAAATTACATTTTAGAATATATTAAAATAGAAAGTTATTTTGAATAGTAAAAATATTTCCAAATTGTACTGTTTTTGCTGTACTTAAGATCAAATAAATGCAGGCTTGGTGAGCAGAAGAGACTTCTTTAAAAAACATTAAAAGTCTTACTATTAAAAACTTTTTTAACTGGTAGTGTGTAATGCATGTACTATGATATTCTTTAAAATGCGTTGGCTGCCAATGTAAATTCTGTGTCATATGAAAGTAGTATACGTATCACAGTGCAATTGTATTACTATATGCTTTTTGTAATACCAAAAAAAACCTCAAAAATATTCACATTTCTGGTGGGAAATAATTTTTGAGAGCAACTACAGAGAGCACCACCAAAACCACCAACACCACCATGTTTTATCACATGATGTTTTTTTGTGCATTGGTTATGATGATGCCTTGAAATACCACAAATGCCTGGCATGTAAATCAAATATTTATTTTTTCCTTAAAACGTGCAAATTTTAGGTGCATCTGCTTATAATCCTAAATCAAATGCAGTATGCAACACTTCTGCTTTTCCTCATTGTCGAAGTTCCACTTCCCTTTACTGCCACATGTCTCTAACAATCATTGTTAAGAGTTTGAATGTTAAATAAGGTGTGTTTACTAGCACTTAGTCAGTATGGGCCTTTAGAAACATTCCCAGTTTTGTCCATTATCTGCTCAAATGTTGTATCTGTTTTTCTCCAGCTGTAAGCATGTTGGAGCTGGCAGTCGTGTCCCGTTTCAGGGCATGTCTCTGCATGTTTGCTCCATGTGACCGTCGTGCCTGTTGTTTTTCGGCACTTTCTGTAAACTGTAGTGAAACATGATTGGGTTAGAAAGCCAAAGACGGTTCATTCCATTAAAGGAAAGCATTGTATTATGTCAGTGACATGTGTTTGAGGTCTATCAGTGAAAGTCTTGTGTACGCAGACGTCTATCAGTGTATTGTAGTGTTATCTGTGCTTCTGCATGTTGTGTGTGTGTTGCTTTAAACAGGAGATAAGATTTTCATTGACACGTGGGCTGTGTATTACATGACCGTTCCCAGAAAACAATGCATCTCTCCAGTCCAGTCTGTCTCTGCAGCAGAGCAAAGTTGGGGAAGTTTATTAATTAACAGCAATTGGTTCTCAAGCCAGATATCAGCAATAATAAAAATAAATGAGCTGCAATTTAGATTACAGGTTAACATTGCTTAAATAACAAAAACAGCACTGTTGTAAAATGCTGTTATTATTATTATCAGAGAAAATTTTGGAAGTTCACAACTTTTAAAGAATTTTATTTTATTTTATTTTTTATTTTTAGATGACAATTCATATTATTATTATTATTATTATTATTATTATTATTATTACCAGGGCAAATCTTGAGTTTAAAACTTTAAAAAATGTTGTTACTAAACCAGCTTTGAACTTCTCTAACTTTTCCTAATAATATAAAATATTCATCAACCGATGATTTTTGAGTGGTTTTGACTCTAAACCAAGTTATTTGTTTGTGAATCTGATAATAAGACTGTTATTTTTATCTTTGTAATAATTATTATTAGTAGTGTTACTGGAGTAAAGTTTGAGAAGTTTTTTTTTAATTATTATTTTTATAGTTATTTTCAATATTTTCTTTTTAGAAAGTTTTACACTTCTCAGATTTGCTTAATAATGAGGTCAAATATTCATAATTCATATATAAGACTGATTTGTGAGCATTTTTGACTCAAATTAATGTTCATAAGTTGTTTGTGAAACTGATTACAAGACTGTTACTATTATTATTGTTATTATATTAGTAGTATTACTAGAACAAAGTTTGAGATTTTTAAAGAATTATTGTTATTAATATTTCTGTAGAAATTGTTGTACTTCTCAAACTTTGCTTAATAATGATGTAAAATATTCCTAATGCACACATTAGACTGATTTGTAAGTGTTTTTGACTCAAATGAATCAGCTTATAAGCTATTTATTTGTGAATCTGATTACAAGACTACTATTGTAGGGCCCTATAGTATCAGTTTTATTTTTTTCCAAATTCCATTTTTTCCATTTTATTTTTTCTGGACTCCTTATTAATGTTTAAATTAAATTGTATTAATCAAAAACATTAATTAAAATCATAAAACTTAAGCAATTGAACATCAGTTTATTAAGTTTAATTAAATTACATGTTTAGGGCCCAATTAAATGTTTTATTTCTTCCCACCTTATGTTTTCTGTGTTTTAGCATGTTTATTTATTTAAATGCATAAAAACAAGTTGAACTTGTTCTTACAATAGCTTTATGAATTTTTTTTTTTCCTCATCAAGTGAAGGCATAAAACATTATCTTTTCATTAATGAAAATTATTTTTGGCAAATAAAGGAGATTTACTATTTCAATAAAAATCTTAAAGAAAAATTGCATTGTTATTCTTTAAATACAATAGTAATTAATTTCTGCCACAATGTCTTCAAGTTAAACCTTGTTGTGAATATCTTAAAATGTTTAAAGTTCTACTCAAATGAAGCGGTAGAATGCTCATGAAGTATTCTCAGAGCAGTTCTGAGATGTTGATCATGCATTTAGGGCCCTATGAAATCCGTTTTATTTTATCCCATATTTCTTTTTTTTTCCATTTTAATTTTTCTGGATTCTGTTCCCCCCCCAATTTGTCTCAACTCCTTTAAATAGTAAATTAAATTGTATTAATTAAAGAGCATGTCTAATGAATTAAAATCATGAAACTTATGCAAGTTCATATCAATTTAATAAAGGTTTAACAAAAAGGACATGTTTAGGGGCCTATGAAATGTTTTATTTTTTCTCACCATGTTTTATTGTCATCAAATTCTGTGTTTTGGCATGTCTAATTATTTGAAAGCATACTTAATTTATTCAAATTTATTCGTAAAGTTAAAACAGGGAAGAAATGTTGTGTGATTATACCAGTGTTTCCCAACCCTGTTCCTGGAGGCACACCAACAGTGCACATTTTGGTTGTCTCCCTTATCTGACAAGTATATTTCTGGTCCTCGAGTCTCTACTAACGAGATGATGAGTTGATTCAGGTGTGTTTGATAAGGAAAAGTTGGAAAATGTGTAGTGTTGGTGTGCCTCCAGGAACAGGGTTGGGAAACACCGGATTATACCATAAAAAAATAATGTTTGTTTCATTTTAGTAATAGTAGTAATATATATCTGGCACAATGGCTTCAAGTTAAACCAGACTTTTATTTTGACGGGTTGCTGTGTCTACCTTTACGTATAACGCTAGTTTTCTTAAAATGGAACGATCAAATGCTGAAATCACTGCGAGCATCACACACGCTTCAGCATGTGTATTAAACAAAATTGCTCGTCTGCTCCATTTATTAAAAAAGAGACACAGAACATGCAGGATTCACATTTAAATGGTATTTAAATGTAATATTTACAGATACTAGTCCTTGCGGTTTGATTTAAGTGTAATAACCTACTTTTGATTAATTCATTCAAACTTTGACAAATTCCGTGACATTCCGCGTTATTCAGTAAATTCCGTTTTTATGACTGGATTCCGCCATTCCACCCGCGTTAAATACATAAATACGTAGGGCGCTATGTATTTATGTCCTCATTTAGTGAGACGACAGACGGGTTGTGCTGTGTTTGTTGTTGTGGTCAAACTAAAGACAAACATGCATTTTTGCTGCTGTCTTTATTGTCTTGCATTTAGTGGCACGCACTTTCTCTCTCACATCGCTTTCAGTTCGACTGCGTGTTCACGACACTTAACCAGTTACAGAACTAAACATCGTAAAAACGCTCTTTACCAGCACAGCAAACTAACCAGTTCTGAGCCAGAGGCGCACATCATTCTGTGATGCAGCGAAGGAAGCGGGACGATCTGGTGTTCCTGTAATGCGGGTGGGGAGGAGGAGGATCTGTCGCTGCTTGTGTTGGGTGTGTGAACGTAACGAGAGAATTACAGGAGAGGAATGCAACTTTATTCGGCACTCTAGAGCCTCGAGACAACAAGAGAGCTATTTCCATATCATTTGACTGGACATTACATAAGGTGCCGAACTTTGACAGTCACATTCTGCGTCACACGCCCACGTTGTGGCACAAGACATAATCATAACGTGAAATAAGCTCTTTGACCTTGGTCAAATGTTTTAGTCACTGACTAGAGCTTTCTGTGGTCACGTGTTGTGACGGATTGTAAAATTTGGCGACTGTTCTTTAAGAATGTGCACTGTTTTGATTTGTGGCGGAGCGACAGCCAATGAAGTTGCGAAAGAAAGCAAAGAAACGGGCATCAATCGCTTGGCTTCTGGGAGCGTTTAGAGTCCCATTTGGAGTTCTTCACATTGTCAGTGGTCTCTTTTATTTGACCAAAGCACTGAGTTGTAAACACAGCCATTTGTCTACATTTCTCTGCCTGTCACTTTGAAAGGCCTTTATTAGATTAACCCTATAAATCCCACTGAAGCTTATTTGATGCGCACATTTCTAAAGCCTCTAATGATCAAACTTTGCTGTAGAACTTGTTTCACACACAGTCTACTCCTTGCTTTCTGTCGTCTGATTCACGTGTGTTTTTGCGATGATTTTTATCACGTAAACGTGAGAATAACTGTAGTAATATTTCCAGATGAACACTTGCTGGATTGAAGCAGCTTGGCTGTACTTGATTCTCCATGAATCATTTTTAAGTGTCAAATCTGATCATCAGGATCTTTTGAGGATCTGTGTTTCTCAGTGGAGGAATGATCTTTCCAAGCCTCCAAAAGATCTCACATCTTCTAAGGAACGTTTATTTGTTCATCTCTCAATCATCATAGGATTGCATTGCATTATACAGTGCTTGAATTTGACTTTTTGAAATTGAAGGCCTGGAAACCCCTTGAAAATGGCAGTGTTCCTGAAGTACTTGAAAAGTGCTTAAATGAACAGATGAACCGAAACAATTGAGTCATTTACGCTGGAACCGCTCTGATTGATTCAAACTTGTGACTCGATCATTTAAGTGATTCACTAGCAAAAACCAGATCTCTTTAAAAGAGCCATTCATTTTAGAATTTCGACAACGCAAATCATTTGATTTCAGAGCGATTTTGTGAATCATTCTGAACACTTGATGAGTCAAATCAAAAGATTCGCCTTCCGCGAAGTTCCGATGTAAGTCAAATGATTCGTGATTCGCACTCCGAGACCTGACCTGAAATATGGTTCTTCAGAGTATGGATCACAAATCATTTGATTTAGATCGGAACTTCGGTTTGTGAATCTTCTGCTTTAGATAGAATCTTCGGAACAAGGAGCACGAATCGTTTGACTCAGATAGGGATTTTGGAGCAATTTTTGCAATTTTTTTTTTTTAAACAGTAGAAAATATTACACCATTAAAGCAGTACAGTTTTAAAAATAAAACAGAAAAAAGCACATACAATTCCCTTAATAAAATTATCAGTGGTTTTACTGTAGTATACTTTGTAATACTTTAGTAGTAATCCATTGCCATTTTTTATTAGTATATTTTTATTTTTCTATTTCTCTTTTTTTAGAATTTGAAATAGAAGACATTGTTCGAAAAGTGGGATCTTTGATTCAAGTCCTTGAAATCAGAAAAGTAGTGCTTGAAAAGTCCTTGAGATTCCTGGAATTTCATTTTACAGTGTCTGTACAAACCCTGATTATGTTTGGATCATTTCCGTCTCTTCTTACCAAGACATATTATTAGAGATACAGAGTCACCACTGATATTTAGATCATTTTATGTCATTTACAAGCATCAGAATTTCATCACATGAATATCAGCATCTGCACCAAATTGCCTGTTTTTGCTCCTTTTGAGTCTCTAAATAAAGCTGAGCTCTTTTTACTTCATGTGCTTACTATATCAGACTTTATGAGCCATAAAAGCCATAAAATATGATGTTCTTCACCACGTTAAGCTGGTTTAGAGCACCAGACTTCCTGTACTTGCATCCTGCCTATGTTTTCAAATGCTGCTGATATTCATCCACTCCCTCCATCATTGTACTGTTAGGTGGAGTGAAGTGTTCTGGGTGGACCAGTGCTGTAAATCACACAATGTGTCCTGATGATTACTTATTACACCTTTATGCTATAAATAATGTTTGGATGAAAGCTCTCAACAGTCGGAGCAGCATGAGGATGGGAAAGCTCTGAGTCATCTGCTATCTCACCATCAGTGTGAACTTCCTTATTTCTGTAGCAGGTTTATTACGGGAGGTGATTATGCAAGCGTCACTAGTACTATTGTTCACACTATGGGTTATGGGAAGTTTTTATAAATGGGGATTGATCAGGTTGCTGGTAAATCTTCTAAACATTACTTATTGGACATTTGCATTCTTGTTGTATCTGTAGCCTTACATAGTTTCTTGGTTGTTATCTGGAAAGCCTTGTTTTGTTTACTGTGTTTAACAGTTCTATCTAAAAATAGAAAGGCAAACAATTACAATCAGCAAATATGCATTTCTATCATTTAAACTAGTCTCTGAATATCTAATAAACATGTTTAAGGCCACAAAGTTCACATATTATTGGAGATACGGAGTGATGACTTGTCTTTATATCATTTTATGTAAGTATCTGCTGTACTGTCATTGATTTACACTACAAGCATCAGAATTTCATCATGCTTTTTGGTCATATAAGTATTAGCATCTGCCCCAAATGACATATTTAGGGTTTTAGGGGTTCAAGCGCATAGCGCTGAAACACTATTGTAATTGTTAGAATGGCCACAGATCAGCGATCTCCACGTAAAACTGATCGTGCAGACCAAACCGTAAGTCGTAGAGACTTGACATTTGGAGGGATGGTAGTACTCACACCACCTACAACGTCACCAACGCTCACCCCAATCGGCCTGACGGGGCGCTACAGCGATCAAAAGTACGAAGTCGCTCGTAACTCCTTAATGGAATCCATGGCTCACGCCGCACAAAATGCACAGAAAGATTCTCTGGAGAGTGAATATCAATAATTATCAAAAGACTCACCGTGACAAAAGGGCACCAAATGTTCGAAAGGGCCAGGGCCACTTTTAGTAAAAGCCTATAACTCCTAAAAAGGAATAAGGTATCTCCTCCAAACTCAGGACTCTTATGTAAGAGATCAATCTGAGGTCACAGGAAAAAAATCGTGGAGCTCGACCACTTGGTGGTGCTATAAGAGGGGGAAAAATATCCTGTCAACATGAAAATCGGTGTGCACGGTCTTGGTTTGGAGTGCCACGAGTGTACAAGGACATTTGCGTATCTCAGAAAACATGGCTGTCGTCGGCCGACGAAGTGTGAGCACCTGTTAGACAAGGTTGACGGAGGCCGATCGGAACGAAACTCGGTGGGCCTGTTCGAGCCCCAAAGGTCTGAGAGAAATTTGAAAGAAGTCGGGCACTTGCATTTTTCAAGGGCGTAAATGATTGTACGGCACACGGTTTTACGCACATGTGCGCAATATTCGTATCATACGACAGAACTCCTCATTCTGGACAACTTTACCTCTACAACCACTGCCGTTAATTAAATTGTTTGTTAAAAGATGGAGAAGATGTGAAAAACATACTTTTGCGAACTAGTCCTAGGTTTTTTGCTCAGTCTGGGGAAAAAAAACACTGCTGTGTAATTCTCTAGACACTCTAGGCTAATAATTATCACAAAAATGTTGAAATGTTCAGGTTTGTCCTGAAATAATTTAGACTTTTTGTCATAATTAAAGACTGTATGGTTTTTATTGCTGCTATTGTTATTAATTTAGGTTATTATCGCAGCAGATTAAAAGGATATTGATTGAAGTAACTGAGTGATGTAATCATTTGTTTTTGCCATGATTATAGCCATTGCTTCTTACATGGCAAAAAATAATTTATTTATTTATTTACTTAAATCTTACAGATTATAAGTGGACCTCAAGGATCATTATGAAATAAAAAATTACCCTGGTAATCAGTTGATTTTATTTTATTTTTTTATTATTTATTTATTTTTTTCTCCCTCTTCTGTTTGTTATTTTTTGAGAGCACACAATGTTTTATTTTGATTTGTTGTAATCATTACTGTGTAATAGCATGTTTTCCTCCAGCAGTTTGGACCGACTAGAGAGTCTTGAGCCGTTTCAATCCGGTTTGAATCAGACACGGCTGTTTTTCTCACACAGTTTGCAAAAATGTTTAAGCAGATGAGTGTTTGGGTCCTCTGAGAAATCTAATCCCGTCCAGATAGGAATGTCTGATGTTTTTGTTTTCACAGCGCTTCTCATTTATTCCAACCCCATCCAATATTGTAACTTAAGATTCATTTGTTATTGGAGCTTAAAAACTATTGACATTCAGAAATATTGCTGATTGAAACATCAGTTGAGAACAGAACGTGAATTGAGCTGGATGATGATGATGATGATGATGATGATGATGATGATGATGATGAGGACGCTATTGTCTTCAGTAGAGCTGTCTTATAGCTGAATCATTTGTTTTGATGAACTGTGCAACATCAACACTTTGATCTGATCTAAATGACTGTTTAATAATAATATTTGTAGATGACTGTTGATAATGTGCACTGTTTATTTCAGGCCTAATGCAAACATACAGAGTGTGTGTTGTAATCTTAAACAGTATCCAGTAATACGGGTCGTGTCCTGATCGCCCGTGCGTTCTGCTCAACGTCTTGATGTTGATTCAAAACAGCGGCTTTGTTTGACCAGATGACTTGAGGGTCAGGAGGTGCCGTGTGGAGTTTGCCTGCTGCCTTCGGGCTTGTTGATGGATGTGATCTGGATGGATGGAGGCTGTTATTTTTTGGCTGAACTGATCAGTCATTAGGGAGGGCAGTATTTGCAGACAAACAGTCGTAAATACACAACCTTTGCTCAGTCATGTAAATATGTGCGAGTGTCGTTCACTTGTGCTTTTATTTGACGCTGAGCTTACTGTATTTCAAAATCATGTTTAAATTCATACCAACTAGCTGTTAATTATTTCACACGTAGTTAGGTCTTGAGTGCTTGATAGGGAACTATTATCTCATATATATATATACACACTGCTGCTCAAAAGTTTGGGATCAGTAAGACTTGTAATGTTTTTTTACAGAAGCCTCATCAAAGCTGCATTTATTTGTTCAAAAATACAGAAAAAAAACAAATGTTATTACAACATAAAATAATGGTTT
>JAHKKF010530140.1:4286-15759 GCA_019740295.1 Labeo calbasu
GTGTTGCTTTTGTAGTTGTTAAGGTGTTCCGTAAGGATTTTAGCTCATTGCCATGCAGTTGCTAGGATGTTGTTGGTGGTTTCTAGGGAGTTGCTTTGTTGTTGCTACAGGATTCAGTGTGGTTTTGTAGCTTGTTGCTATGCAGTTGCTAGGGTGTTGTTGGTGCTTGCTAGGTAGTTGCATCGTTGTTGCTACAGGATTCAGTGTGGTTTGTAGCTTGTTGCTATGCAGTTGCTAGGGTGTTGTTGGTGGTTGCTAGGGTGTTGCTTTTGTAGTTGTTAAGGTGTTCCGTAAGGATTTTAGCTCATTGCCATGCAGTTGCTAGGATGTTGTTGGTGCTTGCTTGGTAGTTGCATCGTTGTTGCTACAGGATTCAGTGTGGTTTGTAGCTTGTTGCTATGCAGTTGCTAGGGTGTTGTTGGTGGTGGTTGCTAGGGAGTTGTTTTTGTAGTTGTTAAGGTGTTCTGTAAGGATTTTAGCTCATTGCCATGCAGTTGCTAGGATGTTGTTGGTGGTTTCTAGGGAGTTGCTTTGTTGTTGCTAAAGGGTTGTGTGTTTTAGAACATTGCTATGCAGTTGCTAGGGTGTTGCTGGTTGCTAGGGAGTTGATTTTGTAGTTGCCAAGGTGCTGTATGGTTTTTAGCTCACTGTGTGCAGTTGCTAGGGTGTTGTTGGTTGCTAGGGGGTTACTTTTGTAGTGTTCTGTATGGTTTTTAGCTCATCGTCATGCAGTTGCTAGGGTGTTGTTGGTGGTTGCTAGGGAGTTGCTTTGTTGCTGCTAAGGGATTCAATGTGGTTTTGTAGCTTGCTGTTTTGCAGTTGCTAGGGTGCTGTTGGTGATTGCTAGGGAATTGCTTTTGTGGTTGCTAAGGTGTTCTGCATGGATTTTAGTTCAGTGATATGCAGTTGCTAGGGTGTTATTGTTGGCTGCTAGGGAGTTGCTTTGTTATTGCTAGGGCTGGGTGATAATTCGATAGCGATAATTATCGCGCTATAATGTTACACGATAAAATGATATGAAGAGTTCGATAAATGTTCAATATAATTTTTTTTTTTATAATCTTTTACGACTCAATTGAATCACGCCACACGAACCGTTTATCCGGTCGGACCAAACTTCAAACTGCCGCGCTGCGCGAGCTCACTAGAGGGAATGCATTTACTCTGTCACACGAGCACTAAACAGCGCTGTGAGATCCAGTGTGAAACACAAATGACTCTGTGATTCAAACTAGTTTAAAACTGTGTGCAACGAAACAGTCAGAAGGCTTTTCAATCTACAAATTGCCATCATTTACCATGGATTTACTGTAGTAACACTCACTGCACCATGGTATTGTGGCAGCAATGTGGGATATTCACACTGAATTTTATTACAGGAGTAATGGTATATAATTATATTATGTATGCATTTGTGATTAAGCTATAGCATGTGTGCATTTATACTGAATGTTTTTAGACTACCGTTTTTCATACAAATAGGCTACCTATGAAACCATGTAGTTATATTTTACCATGGTATTGAGGTACCATTATGTGTGGATTTAACTGTGTTTATCATGATTTAAAATGTATGCTTGCTACTATGGGAGACTAATGCTTTATTTTTTTTTTTAAAAAAACTGGGTCAGAATAAATTTAACCTAATAACACTGAGGTTGCTACAATTTTTACAGATGCTACTGACTGATAATGAACAAAAATTTACCTCTGCATCCTCAAGCTACTATCAAATGTGCATTTCTAAGAGACAAAAAAGTGATTATTATTATTATTATTATTATTATTATTATTATTATCATTATCAGACAACCCAGACCTGCTTCTTGATTTGAAACAATGTAACTCATTAGAACATGCAGAAATTAATTTTTCTATTTAGATATTTATTTTGGATAAGGGGTCATCGGATACTAAATGCACTTTTTCATGTTGTTTAAACATTAATATGTGTTGGCAGTGTATGTACAAATCTACCCTATAATGATAAAAATCCATGCAGTGGTTTTTAATTAATCTGTGAAAATAATATCCCCTTTTTTAAATCACACCGACAGTTCGCTCCCACGATAGCCGATTGACATGAGCGTTTTACCTCAGACCAGCTATCTCAGTTCGACCTCCATTGTTTCGATGCCGGAGCAGGGATGTAAGTTAGACAATAATATCTCCAACTGAGCAATTAAAGTGTGGTGTTGCTGGATGTAATAATGAACATAGTGGTCGTCATTTACTCCCGACATCTGAGCCGCTGAAGATGCAGTAGATTACGTTTGTTTGTGAAGGGAATGCGGCTCCCATTTTACATATATCCATCTATGTCCAGCTTCACTTACAGCAGAAGTGAGTATAAGGGTTTTTCTGAATCTTTGTTATCACCTATCCTAATAACTTACTAGTTAGCAAGTTTAGCGGGTAAACGCGGCTAAAGTAAACAGGCTTGTCACTCCACAGAGAGTAGAGGGGTGGGGCAAGCAGAGCTAATTTGCATTTAAAGGAACAATCCCCACAGAATGGGATTTTACAGGAAGGTAAAAAGGGTGTTGTTTTACACAACCATTGAGAATTTTTAACCAAAGTATATTATAGACTTTTCATTAAGACCCTCAAGAATCATATCAACTGGAAAATGGGCATCCGATGACCCCTTTAAGGAAAATTAATGGTCTGGTTTCTACAACTTTCACTTTGGAGCAAAAATCTGACTTTAAATTCGAAAGAAATAAAGATTTGACATTTAACGTGATAATTATCGACATCGACTGATGTGAAAAAAATTATTCTGATGCCCATATCGCCCATCCCTAGTTGTTGCTAAAGGGCTGTGTGTTTTAGAACATTGCTATACAGTTGTTAAGGTGTTGTTGGTTGCTATGGGACTGCTTTTGTAGTTGCTAAGGTGTTCTGCGTCGTTTTTAGCTCAGTGATATGCAGTTGCTAGGAAGTTGCTTTATTGTTGCTAAAAGTTCTATGTGTTGTTTATCTCATTGCTGTGCAGTTGCTAGGGTGTTGTTTTTGAGTGCAAGGGATTTGTTCTGTTGTTGCTAAAGGGATCTGTGTGTTTTTAGATCATTGCTACGCAGTTGCTAGGGTGTTGTTGGCGGTTCCACAGCAGTTGCTTTGTAGTTGCTAAGGTATCCTATGTTTTTAAGATTGTTGCTATGCAGTTACAAAGTTGTTGCTTTGTAGTTGCTAATGTGTTCTGTCTGTTTTTTAACTCATTGCTATAAAGCTAGAAGCTAAAGTTTTTGGTGGTTGCTTGGGTGTTGCTAGGGCGTTCTGGGTGGTTGCTTACTGTCTCATGTCAAAAAAATCCCACTTGATTTTTCTGGTCTCTAGATATGGATTATATCAATACAAATCTATCAGACATTTTGCCCATTTAATCATCCACCATGTGAAAATCCAGTTTGATCCTTTAAAAAAAAGTAATAGCGCACCTACCTCTTTTAAGAAGTTTAGCATGCAGAAGTTTCTTATGAAGGGTCAGGGGTTTATTCAAATCTGTAAACCACAAATATGAGAAACAGTAATTATTACCAAGCGAGAAGAGTTTAAAAACCACCTTAGACTGTAGGTTGAAATCTTTGCAGTGCCATACGAGGTGCCTAAAATATTGTGTTGTACATTACAGTTCTGAATTATTCCATTTGGCTTTGTAGAATCTAAAGCTCATACTCATCTCACACACACACACACACACTGTAGCCATCCTTGACCTTAACCAGGCCTGCAGGGTTCGGACGGAACATTACAACAACGTTTTATGAATTATTCATTGATTCACTCTGTCCTAGCTCTCTCTTTCTTTTTCTTTCTTTCTCGCTGTCTCCCACACTCTCTCTTTCTCACTCGCTCTGGGCTAGTAGAGTTTGAGTGTGTTTTGACCGGTGCTCTGATACGGTGATACTCGCACCCGCAGCAGGTAGTTTGTCCTCCTCCGTGCGGCACAATTCCCTTTAGACCCTGATTAGGGCTCTTAATAGCTGCTTTCATGACAAAAAATATAAATAAAGGTTAATTATAACTCTACCACACTCCAGTGTGTGTTAGAGAGAGAATGGCTGTGTTGGAATAGCATACTAGCATACTACACCTGCTATTGTTGCCATGTATAGCATGCATACTGTGCATAATATGCTTATTTTATGTATGCATCAACACCCTATTACAATTGCTGAAATGTGCACAATGCAATGCACTCGGTGTGCATTTTCAGGTGTGCACATGAAATATTTTCTTATATATATGCAAAATAACAATTTTTGTTATTATTCATTTGTTTTCCATTTCAATATTATTTTTAAAGTAGCTGCTCAGCATCATAGTTTGAAGAAGACAGAGTTGTTGAACTACTTACAATATTAAAATGTTTAAATATCATCAAAAACCCAAATCACAAAAAATACAAAATTATTACAGTCTCGAAACAGTCCATAGAATCATTATCAGAGAGCAGCATTGCATTATGGGAGATAATCAGCACTGACCAGAGGGCAGAACCGCCAATCCAAGGATTAAACTCTGCCAGAACCTGACCTTCCTCGCAGCTAAACACACACTTTAACACATGCAGACGGGCTGCACACACACACACATGCAGTTTGAATCATAGTGTGTGTCAGAATTTCTTCCTTTTTCTCTCTTTTCTTTTATCTGTTCTCTTTTTCTGTTCTGCTTCTACATATTTTGTTTTGTCTTTCTCCTCTTCTTGCTTAATTTAAAAGTCAGTTCTCTCATTAAACCTGCCAAGAAGGTTTCCAGGTCATAATTCACCACAAAATCAAAAAGAAAGAATCATAATCATCATTTACTCAATCCTATGTCATTCCAAACCTGTATTATTTTGAGAAGATATTTATCAAATTTTCCATAACCAATAAATCAGATGGAGAACAGGGGCTGTCAAAATCTGAAAAATAAAAAAGCATCAGAAAAGCGTAAGGAAAGATACTAAAATATAAGATATTAGTCAGCGAAATTCTGGTTTGAAACTATTTTAAAGAAAAGAGCATCTCAAACATTTTCCCTAAAAACTCCGTTTGCATTCCATGGAAGAAAGCCATGAGGGTGAGTAAATAATAACAGAATTTTCATTTTTGCATGAATAATTCCCACTCCAATTTGCATTACCTAAATGCAAAAAAGAAATCATTCTCATTACTTCAATGCAAAAATAATAATATTTAAATTGCAAATTATTTATGCATCACAGTAATATTTGTAGTAATTTATGCTGATTTAAATATGAAAATATTGTATTACTGTAATGAGAATCTAATGAGAATCCTCACTGAGAATAATAGGCATTATAAACATTATAACTCAAAAATAAAACATGCAGACGCATTGCAATAATGAGAATTTAGACAAAAGTGTCATGAAAATAACCAAAGCACCCATTTTCTTTATGCAAACACAATTTCTTTAGGGTGAAATGTGACCTGGACGTGTTTTCACCCATAAACATTTGTCTTTCATTTCACTGTGTCCCGCTTTCTCTTCAGATCTGACCAACGGCACCAACTTGACCAACAGAAACACATCCAAATGTGCCCAGGGCTGTGAGTCCTTCAGAAGACACACACACACACACACACGGGAGGCACTCTGACAGATGGATTCCTGCTGTCGGAGAGTAACGTGACCTTATGAAGGATTCAAGCATCATGTATGAGCAGCAGATGAATATTACATAAAGCGTTTGGAAAGCTTTCTAGTTATGAATTTGAGGTTGTGTTCTTAAGCTTGTTTGTGGCCGTGTGCTTGTCTATTTTTGTGTTTTTTTGCATTCTATATGTGACTCTGTACTTGCATGTTGTGTGTGTGTATGTGTGTGTGAGGCCAAGGCCTCCTAAACACAGCCATATTCTGCAGATAACCGGATTAGGAACGAGGCGTATAATAAGTCTGTGAATGTGGCCCCTGGCGCTGCTGTAATCCTCTGCTTTGATGTCTCTCGGCTCCATCAGGTGCGAGCGGGCTCTCGGGCCCCGGGCTGAAGCTCCGCTCCGCAGCTCAAAGTGCCTCATTAGTTTTGCCTGTTTACTAAACTTGGCCCCTTGTGATGGAAAATAGTCAGATGCACAGCCGAATCCTGTCGACGATGCACATTTCTCTCTTTTCAGAAAGCGGGAGGGAGGAAGAAGGATGCTGGAGACATCTTGCAGTGTCCGAATTTACCTCAACACCAGCGTGGGTTCATTATCTGCAGCTTTCTGCGTCATATACCAGCACTGGGATAAATTATTATGGGATAATAAAACAAAAATAAGAGAAAAGATGTACTAATTAGAAGATCTTCTATGTGCTGCATGAATTGCATGCATTTTAAGGAGATTTCAAATGTGTTTTTTTATTTGTATACAGTTGAGGTCAAAAGTTTACATACACCTTACAAAAATAAGACAAAAAATGCATGATATTTTTGGTTTAGTACTGACCTAAATAAGATATTTCACATAAAAGACATTTACATATAGTCCACAAGATAAAATAATAGTTGAATTTATAAAAAACGACCCAGTTCAAAAGTTTACATACACTTGATACTTAACACTGTGTTGTTACCTGAATTATCCACAGCTGTGTTTTTTTGGTTTAGTGATAGTTGTTCATGAGTCCCTTGTTTGTCCTGAACTGCTGTTCTTCAGAAAAATCCTTCAGGTCCTACAAATTCTTTGGTTTTTCAGCATTTTTGTTTATTTGAATCCTTTCCAACAATGACTGTATGATTTTGAGATGCATCTTTTCACACAGAGGACAACTAAGGGACTCATATGCAGCTATTACAGGTTCAGATGCACACTGATGTTTCAGAAGGAAACGCAATGCATTAGGAGCTAGGGGGTGAAAACTTTTTGAATTTGAAGATCAGAGTAAATTAAACTTATTTTGTCTTCTGGGAAACATGTAAGTATCTTCTGTAGCTTCTGAAGGGCAGTACCAAAAAAAAAAAAAGAAAAATGTACACACCTTCATTCTTTTCAAAAGTTTTCACCCCCTGGATCTTAATGCGTTGTGTTTCTTTCTGGAGCATCAGTGAGCGTCTGAACCTCATTTTTATAAATATAAAACTATTATTTTCTCTTGTGGACTATACGTAAACATCTTTTATGTGAAATATCATTTTCAGGTCAGTGCTAAATAAAAAACTAACATGCATTTTGTATGATCCCTCTTATTTTGGTAAAATAATTAACATTTTGCAGATTCTGCAGGGTGTATGTAAACTTTTGACCTCAACTGTATGTATTATTTGTGAATAGTATTTTGGTTTTCTGTATTTTATTTATATAAGTGTCAATTCAGGATAATTGGGTGACTGATTTTCCCAGTCATCCCAATGGCAAAAAGTGTCCCAATTTTCCTGAATTCACCCTTTTATGTATTTGTCGCTGATGTTCCTGATCAAAAACGACCGCTGCTTTTAAAACTGCTTTTAAATCTTTCATTATGATATATTATCAACAAATATTGAATTCAATCTTTTTATCAACTTGTTTTCTTTTAATTAGCACAGGTTTTGCATTTCTTTTTTGAACTGACTGATCACAGGCCTCATTCATCCGAGCTTATGCACCTCCATTTTTAAATGAGAAATGCATTATTTGTGTATAAGCTCAAATCAATAAGGTCTACAATCAGTCAGTTCCAAAAATAGATATTCAAATCCAAAATTATACATTTCACTAATTCATGCATTCCCTGGGAATTAAACCGAAGACCTTGCTGTTGCAAGCGCCATGCTTTACTTGAGCTACAGGAACAGCTACAGGAACTGCTTAATTTAGTGTATGCATGTTTGTTATTTATATCATTATATTATTTGTGTAAAAGTGTGTTTTTTGTGTGCTTTGTGCATGTGTGTGCGTGTGTTTTATGTGTGTGTATGTGTGCCTCACTCAGCTGCAGATTCTAATTAAAAATATCACAATAATTAAAGTCTTCAGCCTGACATGCACAGACTGCGCTACGCCTTCAGACATTCCCAGCTAATTAGTTAATTAATCCAAACGCAAATTATAAGCAATAATTAGTCAGTCAAGCTTAACGTGAAGTCTGGTGACTCGTAGCGTTCCTTCACCTCCTTCTGTTCGCTGTCTCTGCGTCTCCTCACACATGGGCTCCTTCTTTTTGGAAGCGTTCCTGCTCTGGTTAGGTAATTAATTTTCGGCTCTTAACGGATTTAACAGCAGAATTGACTACGGCTCTCATAACGCTCCGGATTCAGATCGGACTCTCACCCTGAGCGGAGCGAGACAATTACACATCACAAACAACAGAGAGCAGCGTGAAGGAGCTCTTATTAAGACATTAGACACACCTACTCATATACACACTCTAACCTGATCATACACACATTTGATGTTCCTCTTAAACACACTGTTTGCCAAGGTAGGTTGTTGCTCATACTTTGGTTTAGGGATTTGAACAAACCCCTAATCTTTAGCATTAAACTTAAATGTATAACTTTTCAAAATGACTAATTACAATTTTGGGCTGACAGATTTACGGTTAATGAGGTATCAACAGTGACCAACCTCTGAAAACAACATAACAACTGCTACTAGCAACTACAACATGCTAAAACCTCTCAGAACGTATAAAACAGTTCTAAAGTTATAAAACATATTAAACAGTGTTGCAGCTTTTTAGGGAGGGGGAAACCGCGGGGAAAAAGCAACTGGGCGCGGCAATTTGTAAATTTTATGGGTCTGGCTTCCGGTCTCATCCACGTCTAGCTATGTTTAGCTGCACAAAAAAAAAAGCTGGTTTTGCGGCTTGATACTTCAAACTGGTGTGTCTTACCATATTATTTGAATGTATTATCTTAATTATAAACACTGGTTTGTAGTGCAAACAGTTTATCGTTTACTGCACGTTGTTATTCTTCTCGCGGCGAACCGGAAGTCTCGCTTATACGCTTACTTCCACAGGTGGATAGGAGCAGTTTTGTTTCGCAGACCTGGCAACCCTTATAGTAACGTTCTGAAAATTCCTCAGAGAGCCTCAGCAACCGCATAGCAACGCCATGGCATCCACAACACTGCTGCAACTACATGCTAAAAACCCCTCACAAGCCCTAGTAAAATTTACTAACCTGAGAATCATTTTTCCTCACGATATTTCACCCGTCGTGTCGTGTCTCCTGTTTTCTGTCGTCTGTTTTAAAACAGAACTGACGATACACGAAAATCGTTGTTTTGAGTCGTTTCTTTTCATCGGTTTCGTCAAACGGATTAGCAAAACGGTCTGAATCGGTTCGCGATTCAGTATGAATCATTTGCATTGTTTACTCACGTAATGAATCGCTTCGAGCGCTTTCTCACTCAGTAAACAGATACTTTACAACTCAAAGAACAAAAAGAAAGCTCAGTGAGGTGAATATTTAGGCTACCTAGTATCCAATAAAGTGAATTTGAAACAAACCTGCAAAAGCATCCCATCGTTTGCCAGCGATTAAAGGTCGACAGCAAGTGAAGCTTGAGAACGACTCTGTACTACAGGTAGTAACGTTATGTGTAACGAAAATATATAGGCAATATGTATGTGTGTTTTTGTTTGTTTGTTTGTTTAAGAAATAATAATTTTACTCAACCAAATGTGACCGTAAAACATTTAAAATTGAACAAAAAAATCCTGAAAAAAAATCACGTTTTTCACAAAAATATGTGAAAAACTGTTTTTTCCCAGTTGTAATTATAATAAATGTTTAATGAGCAGCAAAAATATAATGATTTCGGAAGGATCTTGTGACACTGAAGACTGGCGTAATGGAACTGAAAATTCAGCTTTGGCCACATGAATGAATTACATTTTAAAATGGATTAAAAAAAGCAAAACAGTTATTTTAATTTTTAATATTTTACATTTTATTTTAAATTGTAATAATTTTTCACAATATTACCGTTTTTACTGTATTTTTGTATCTTATAAATGCAGTCTTGGAGAGCATAATAGACTTGTAATGTAATGGACCCCAAACCCCTCATAAGTCGCACGGGTTTATTTGTAGCAATAGCCAATACTACATTGTATGGGTCAAAATTACTGTAAAAATATCAAAACTTAATTTTTAATTAGTAATATCCATTGCTAAGAATTTCATTTGGACAACTTTAAAGGTGACTTTCTCAATATTTTGATTTTTTTGCACCTTTAGATTCCAGATTTTCAAATAGTTGTATCTCAGCCAAATATTGTCCTATTCTAACAAACCATACATTAATAGAAAACTTATTTAGCTTTTAGATGATGTATAAATCTCAATTGGTTTTGTGGTCCAGGGTCAAATATGTCATGCAGCCTCCCTGCATTGTTAATGTTGACGAGACGCTTTCTGTTTTTCTATATTTTATATTTTGAATTGATTTTTTTTTATATCTTAATAGAATTATCTTGCTTTACAAGTCCCTTCTGTGAATCCCTAATCATGATGGTGAATTTCCCCAGTGGGACTGAGACTTTGAGTAGAAATGTTTAAGCATGTGTGTTTTATGATGGCTGATTGTTGTAAACACGGGATCATATCAATCACTGTCTGACATGAGAAACTGAGTTTATGTGCTGGAGAGACAGAGAGGAAGTGAGAGAAAGAGGAAAATGAGGAAAGGATGGACTGAGAGAGAAAAAGAGAGATGCATGTAGGAGCAAGTAAGCTGCCCCGAGGGAGTATGACTGCAGCTGTCAATCAGAGTTCAGACAGAGACTGACAGAGAATGACCTGAATGTGCAAATCACACGCACACACACATAAAGAGGAGGAAAAAAAAGACAACATCACATTCCAGTTTACTGGAGACTCACATTCTGATACATGCTAGGTCTGAATTTGAAGGAAACCGTATTTTACACTCTATAAACTCTACTGAATGCTGAAAGTTTCACTCCACACTAATGTGATAGTTTACTGCTCACCTCATATGATGGTCTTTTCATTGTTTTTTAGGTTGCCAGTTAGGACAAAGGCCAGAAATACAGATGTTACATCAGAGTAAGTTCTTCATATATATGTACATATATATATAAAATTCAGTGATTTTGAAATAAATTTGTCTTTAAATTCTTAATATGTTCCACTGACCTGACCAAACTGAATAGGCAGATATTACTGAAGATATACAGCATTTTTATGGAGGATGTTTGATGCGTAGTGTCAGTTTTGAGTCTTTTTGTGTGTGTTCCACGAAAAGATGAAAATCAGAGAGAGTAAATGAGATTTTGTATATTGTATATATATAGAGAGAGAGAGAGAGAGAGAGAGAGAGAGAGTGCACTTTCTCTTTACATATGGTTTACCCTCAATAGAAGTTAAACTCAATTTGTAACTTTTGTAGCAGAATTGTTGATGACCAAAATAACTTATTTTATGTTATTACATTCTTATTTATTTATTTATTTATTTAATTTTATAATTATATATATATATGTATATATATATATATATATATATATATTTTTTTTTAATTGT
>JAHKKF010530142.1:0-22727 GCA_019740295.1 Labeo calbasu
ATGGAACATGATCTTTACTTAATATCCTAATGATTTTTGGCATAAAAGAAAAATCAATAATTTTGACCCATACAATGTATTTTTGGCTATTGCTACAATAGTTTTGTGGTCCAGGGTCACATGCTGATTTGCTGCTCAATTAACATTTCTTTTCATTATCAATGGTGAAAACAGTTGTGTTGATTAATATTTTTGTAAAAACCGTGATGCATTTTATTTTCAGGTTTCTTTGATGAATAGAAATTTCACAAGAAAAAGCATTTATTCAAAATATAACTATTTTGTGACATTCTAAATGTATTTACTGTCACTTTGATCAATATATATGAAGAGTTCAGATGCAAAACCAGCTAAAAGCCATCTCGGTCAAAAATGAGATAATGATACTGAGTGAATGGGGGGTGTTTTATATGAATAAAATACGTCGTCAGATGAATTGAAAAGATTATTGCCGCTTTCCTTACACACCAGTGCATTTAACAAACTCACAAACATCAGTATGTAGGCTATTTAACGAATGTCTTTTTCGCTAGTGATTAATTTAAAGAAAGCTCAGCGGCAGACAAGGCGCAAAAGCACGTTTGAATTTAGCAGTGAAAGTTTAAATGTACCTGCGATCGTCCGCATCTAACGGTTAAAATCTGAAAAACTGAAATCGCATTCGGTTTAGCTTTTCGCGTTTAAAATCGTAATCGTAATCGGGGCTTCAAGACGTGATGGGGGGGCAAGCCCCCCCTTGACGCCGGGCCTGCTTCAGACTCATTAAATTCCAGCCTCAGCCCAATCAGAAGTACCAGTACTTACATAGAAACCTATACAAAGTAGCCAGAAAGAAATGCTCATTTTAAAGAAATACGTCAGATGGATTTAGAGGCTTTTGCATCTGAACTCTTCATATATATATTTATATTTATAGTAGAAAATTTACAAAATATCTTCATGGAACATGACCTTACTTAATATCCTAATGATTTTTGGCATAAAAGAAAAATATATAATTTTGACCCATACAATGTATTTTTGGCTATTGCTGCTACTGGTTTTGTGGTCCAGGGTCACATTTGTTCGTTCTTTCTTTACATTACAGACAGCATGATTGCTAAATTAATACTGGACTTAGTACCATTCAAAAGTTTAAATGACACATTTGAACCATTCAGAAGGTTCAAATTTCATTTAAAAGTTCATTTGAACCATTCAAAAGTTTAGGTTCAGTAATTCATATTTTTATTTAGTGACGACGCATTCAATTGATCAAAAGTGACAGCAATTACATTTATAATGATACAAAACCATTCTATTTCAAATAAATGCTTTTTATTCATCAAAGAACCCTGAAAAGAAAATGTATCACAGTTTTTACAAAAATATTAATCAGCAGAACTGTTTTTCAACATTGATAATGATAAGAAATGTTTATTGAGCAGTAAATCAGCATATTATATGTGACCCTGGACCACAAAACTATTGTAGTAATAGCCAAAAATACATTGAATGGGTCAAAACTGATTTTTCTTTTATGCCAGAAATCATTAGGATGTTAAGTAAAGATCATGTTTCATGAAGATATTTAGTTAATTTCCTACCGTAAATATATCAAAACCTAATTTTTGATTCATAATAATTGCTAAGAACTTCATTTGGACAACTTTAAAGGCGATTTTCACAATATTTTTTACACGATATACATCAATGGAAAGCTTATTTATTAATCTTTCAGATTACGATTTAAAAAAGTATGACTTTTGACTGGTTTTGTGGTCCAGGTTCACATATAGGATCATGTGACACTAAAGACTGGAGTAATGATGTTGAAAATTCAGCTTTGCATCACAGGCATAAATGACCTTTTAAAACAAATTAATATAGAAAAGTGTTTTTTTTTTCTATGTTTGCGATCATAAGACTCTTCTTTCAAAAATATGAAATACTCTTACTGACCCAAAACTTTTAAACAATAATGCCTTTGTTGTTCATTCATTGATTCATGCGTTCATATGTTCTTTCTTACATTGTGTAAGTAAATGAACAAGATTAGAATTGATTCTGAATCATTTCAGATAAACATATCAATGCAAATGATATCTGTTTGTTGATTCTCAAAGTTTCTTTCGTTCAGAAAACAATACATGAGTGTATGAAGCACGTACACTAATATTAATTTGAGTCACAAATACAAACTAGATTCGTTCTTTCTTTCTTTCTGTCTCGATCACTCAACACCTTCCTTTCCGAGTGCAACAGAAACTCTCCATCCTTTCCCGTTCTTTCTCCACTTACCGCTGTTCCTAACACATCAGAATGGGCTGTAAAATCATGAAAAATGTGCAGTCCTTACGGGGCAGCGCTCGCGCACATATATGTCCACCCAGACATTCATCACTCGGCAGGTATTGTCAGTGAAAGTTTAATTGCATAAACACTCCGTTACTGTCCTGTCATATTTCTTGTCAGGCTGGATTCTCTCTCTGGGTTCACTATCGCACAAAACTATAATTGAATTGCTAGCGAATCGCACCGGTGCCAAGGGGAGTGCGGCTTTATGAATAGAATTTGTTTTCTATCAGCAAGTCTGACAAATTGTGTCACGAGGAGGCGCGGGGCCGATAATTTCCCCCGTTTATTGGGCAAAGACCTGTTAGCTGCTCGCCCCTTATCTCTGCTGTGGTGTAAAGCCCAACTAAACAAACGTGTATATATATTTGAAATTTGGCAATGAAAGCGTTTGGCTTCTGCAGGGGGGGGTGCTGGCAAAACACCACAGGAAATGGTGAATAAGAGCATTATTTTGTTCATCCACTCATCTGAGACATGGACTCGGAGGTCAAGTGGACTGAATAATCTGTGTTCGGAAGAAAAACACTTGATATGTGGAGTGACGCACGCGGTGTGTCAGGATCGCAGATGAATAATTATGAAACCACTCTTGAAAATTAAAATACTTTTAAATTAAACTTGTGATGCCTTGTAATATATTATGCCTGATTTAAGAATACAGATTGCTTTCTTGTAGCGCATAATAAACTGAAATGAGACACAAACACGTTTTTGTTCTGCTATAAAGGTAATTATGATTACTAACAGACCAACCCAAAACAAAAAGAGACAATCTTCTCATACAACATTTGCTTTGTTGCTTTTTTTAACTTACTTAAATTTTCATACCTTGACTTTGGAGAGAATATGAACTAAATAAAATAAACAATAAAAAGTACAGTAAAAAATACAGCAAACTTGTTAAATATTATTACAATTTAAAGTAACTCTTTCCTAGTTGAATACATTTTAAAATGCAATTTATTTCTGTGACGCAAAGCTGAATTTTCAGCATCATTACTCCAGTTTTCAGTCACACAATTCTTCAGAAATCAATCTAACATGTTGACTGGCTGCTCAAGAAACATTTCTTATCATGATCAATGTTATAAACAGTTATGTTGCTTAACAGTTTTGTTCACTGATAAATTTCAGGATTCTTTGATAAACAGAAAATTCAACCGAACAGCATTTGCGTGAAATAGTTTTTTTTCTAACACTATAAATGTCTTTACTGTCACTTTTGAATTATTTAATTCATCCTTGCTAAATAAATATATAATATTTCTTAAAAAAATAAAATAAAAAAATACTTACTGACCCCAAACTTACACTGTAAAAAAAAAGTTGCTGTTTCTGCTGCCTTAAAATTTGAGGTTTAGTCAACATAATATGTTAAGTTGTACAACATGAAAATGTGGATATTTGAGTTGAGCAAATGTAATATATTTTTTTTTTTTTACAGTGTATGACAGTTGTGTACATTTGAGCCTGTTTATTCATTCATTCGTTCATTCAATCATTTGTTGGTTCATTTTTTTTTACCTATTCATTCATTACATTTTCTTTACCTTCTTTCCTTTCTTCCTTCTGTCAATCTTAAAGAGTAAATGAGCTTTATTTGCAAATAATTTCTTCATTTCTTTGTCTAAATGTTCCCAAATGGAGGTTTGGTCACTTTTAGTTCACTTCTAGGGATAGCTCCATGTGAAAATGGGGAAAAAATAGTATACTACACTGTAAAAAACAATTTGTTGAGTCAACTTAAAATCATTTGTTACCTAGCTGCCTTAAAATTTTAAGTTCAGTCAACTCAAAAAAGTTTGGTCAACTTGAAATGTTGATTTTTTTTGAGTTGATTCAACTTCAAATTTTAAGAAAGCTGGGCAACTTACCCAGCTCTTAAGTTTAACAAACCAAATTTTTTTCTAAGTTGTCACTTAAGTACAACTTAACATTTCAAGTTGACTGAACTTATTTGAGTTGACTGAACTTAAAATTTTAAGGCAGCAGGGTAACCAATTATTTTTAGTTGACTCAACAAATAGTTTTTTTGTTTGTTTGTTTGTTTTTTACAGTGTAGTAATATTTGTCTGTACAGCCCAAATAAACGTATGTGACCTTGGACCACAAAACCAGCCATAAGGGTCAATTTTTTAAATTGAGATTTATACATTATACACAAGCTTTTAATTGATGTATGGTTTGTTAGGATAGGACAATATTTGGCCGAGATACAACTATTTGAAAATCTGAAAAAAATCTGAATATTGAGAAAATCACCTTAAAAGTTGTCCAAACGAAGTTCTTAGCAATGCATATTACTAATCAAAAATTGAGTTTTGATATATTCACAGTAGGAAATCTACAAAATATCTTCATGGAACATGATTTTTGGTATAAAAGAAGATTTTTGAATTTTGACCCATACAACACATTTTTGGATATTGCTACAAATGCTACTTAAGACTGGTTTTGTGGTCCAGGGTCACATATACCAAACTCGTTAGCACATATTCTCCAGATGATGCAGGCTTGAGTCACTTTCTGTGTTTTTTCACCATATTACTAATCTAAAAAGAGTCAACAGCTTAAAATTCGAAGGAAAACCTATGTGTGCTTTTGCTACTTCAAAAACATTTACCGCAAAACCCATCATAGCCTGAGCAAGAATTACAGCCCACAAACCAAACACACGAGCCTGATGATGTAGTACAAACACAAAATCCATAAAACGCATAAAACAAAAGATGATCTCGGGGTTCAGTCCTAACTGCCCTCTCATCCCGCAGAAGCCAGGCTCAAATTGGGCTTTTCCTGTGTGAAAGCGCCAAGCAGCTTTACGGAAAGACTTTCCCACCGCGCGACTCGCCGCGCACCCACTGCCTGGGAACGGAGGCGTAATGCTCGGCGCCTACTCCTCGCGCCTGATAAAAAGCCCTTTCTGACAACCTTATCAGCCAAATAAGCTTAAATAAAACTGGCTTCTAATAGTCTGGAGACCGCTTGATCCCGCCTTTGTCTTTCAAAGCTCCGAAGCCTTCCTCCTCCAGTGATCTTGCGCTTTCCTCGTGACAGAATTCTCAATCTTTTAGGCCGGCTAAGCTGTCATTAGTTTCTTTGTTCCTCTCACTGGATTGTTTTGCATGTTTCTGTATGGTTTGATACTGAAGGGCTCATGACGGCTGAAGCGCTATAGACATTTGAAAAGCTTGATAATGCCCTTTAATAATAGCCGAGATGAGAGGCATCAGCATGTGACTCCTCAGTCCTCAATTCCGTCACCGAGAATAAAAGACCCTCAGAACGCACGCGTACGCCAGACGTAAAAGCCGATGCTGTGAACTCATTAAAACTAGAGCTGATCGATTAATTATATGATATGCCAATTCATTCCATATATATCAATATTTCCTGAGAAAAGCTCTTAAATGAAGATAATTAAAGGACGTTACATGATTCTGACAGACTAAGGGAAGAGGCTTTAGAAAGCAATACATTGTCTCTGCGTCTCATGCAAAAAGTGTCAAGTTCATTGTTTTTTTAACATGTTAATGTGGTAAATTAAAGCACAAAAATGCATAAGACCTAGAAAAAATCAAATAAAAGAGGCACGAGAGTATATACATAAAACAAAAAGGTGACTAGAGATGACTAATTTTGTCGTTCCTATAAAAATGTTTTGATAATAAGCATGAAAGGCACTAAAGATGATGTTTCTTTGATGTCACACAGTTAAACTAAACAACAATAATAAATAAAAGGGAAACTGGTATCAAAGGTCTCATACTTTTACACAAAGCTTTTTGTTGCTACAAAACTTTAAAAAAGGTTATTTGTATATTTAACTTTCATGTAGCCCTAAACCTCACTTTCTTCTGTAGAAGACAAAACGAGATGTTTTGAAGAATGTTCAAACTGATCAAAAAGGAGTTAAAGGATTAATTCACTCCTGCATTCAATTTTTTTGATAATTTACTCATCCCCATGTCATCCATGTCTTTCTTTCTTCTTCTTCTTTCTACTTCAATGGGGAACAATGGGTTGAAGGTCCAAATTGCAGCTTCATAGGGCTCTACACAATCCCAGCTGAGGAATAAGGGTCTTGTCTAGTGAAACGATGTGTCAACTTCTAAAAAAAATTAAAATTCATATACTTTTTAACCACAAATGTTCATCTTGCACTAGCTCTGCAATGCCTGTCTTCATACATTACGTAACCCTGCTGGAAAGTTCACGTGTAGGGATGCACAATATCTCCCGATACTGGCTTTAAATGTACATTTCGGCATCGGCCCGATATGAAAAATTATGCCGATATGTCTTGCCGATAAGAGGAATAACCCACATGTGCTCAGGTGTGCTAGCAATTAGATCAAGACTCATGTGGCTCATTCTTTAAGCAAAGTTTTGCCTGAATGGTGATTGCATTCACTGTTTTAGATCGCTGCATTTAATCTTAGAATGCACTTTGCACTAATGCCCGTTGGTAAGGAGTAAACCATCTTGTAGGGGGCGCTGTTGGCCTACTTCTAATAAAATGAAACTAAAATACACAAATAACATTTAGACTGATTAAATAAAGCAGTGATGTCATAAAATCATGAGTATGTTTTGATTTAAAGGTCAGAAGCTATAGCTTACATGAATAAAAAAAAAAAAAGAAAAATCACAAACATGACACTTGTAAATTAAATAATTATATATATACTTATTAACTCATTAATGTGTAATATGTTATATTTTTTAAACAAATTGTGAGCTTTAAATGATTTTTACAACTCTTTTGCTTTAGACCATTTACAAATAAATCTTAAAATAAAATGTTATGGTTACCAGTGCATTTTTCTGAAAAAAAAAAAACAAAAAAACAATTGATATAATTATTAATAATTTATAGTTATTTTCAAAGCTTCAATGTCATTATAAAAAAACTTCATTATTGTTTTTTTAATTCTAACAAATAAGTTCTTTTTAAAAACTAACCAAAATTAAAAAAAAAAAAATGCTTTTAATTTCCGCATAGGAGAGACTTGGTATTGTTCCAAACAAAAGGAAATTATTGGTATTGAAATCGGCTATTGGCCAAAATTAGTTGAAAAATAGCAGCATATCGGATATCGGCAAAAATCCAGTATCGAGCCTCCAT
The DNA here is from genome assembly GCA_019740295.1 of Labeo calbasu. NCBI lineage: Eukaryota > Metazoa > Chordata > Actinopteri > Cypriniformes > Cyprinidae > Labeo > Labeo calbasu. The sequence goes on from JAHKKF010530142.1 coordinate 7,466, forward strand.
AATTGCGCAATTATGGATCTTCATCTGTGTATTTCAGTTCAAAAAGGTTGTAAAGGGTGTTTGACATTCTTTGCATGTTCACTTTGCAAACACTAGGTCTGTACTTCGGCCTACATCACACATGATCTTTCCAACCTAAGTTGAGCTTGCACAAGATGAGCATTTGTGATTAAAAAACATATAAACGTTTATGTATTCATTTTTTTTTTGTTAGAAAATGACTGATTGACTGATTCACTAGATAAGGCCCTTACTCCGTGGTTGGGATCGTTTGAAGCCGCATCCCCACTGAAGTCCATTACATGGAGAAAAATCCTGGAATGTTTTCCTCGAAAACCTGAATTTCTTTTCAACTGATGAAAGAAAGACATTAGCATCATGGATGACATGGTAAAATTCTGCAATAAACAAACTCGAAAGTCATATGGATCTAGAACAACATGAGGGTCACTATATAATGACAAGATCATTTATTTTTAAGTTTACATACACATTTAAGTGGGTTTTAAGGCAAATTGTTTGCATGGCAAAGGACGAATAAAGATCAACTTCCTCTGAGCTTTTCTGGCACGTAAAGACCGGCCAGGATTGATGGGCATTTTTAAATCAAGTTATGTTCTAGCAAGAGTCTTAATTTAAGGCTAAACTTAGGGCCTGGGATAAATGAACACATCAGATGATTAAAAACATTTGTCTTAGCGAGCAGGCCGGTCCCTTATTTATGGTGGCTAGTTCATCACAACGCCCAGCTTGGAGCTTTTGACAGTGAATCTATCTGATGAAGCGATAGGCACTTTCATAATTACGGAGTAAGTTATGACGTTTTCCCTCAAGCACGCAAAATTAACACGCATTATGTCTATTACTTACAACTAGCAGGATCGTTACGGCATCAGTGCTGTAAAGGCTACAGAGCATGCGGTTTACATGCATGTCAAACAAATGCAACATTAAATTAATGTACATGGTGCAGGCGAGGGAAGAAACACCAGAAGAGACAAAAATCTTTGACATGCTATTCTATTCTATTCTATTCTATTCTATTCTATTCTATTCTATTCTATTCTATTCTAGAAAAAAAACATCTAAGCCCAACACTTACATGTATTTAAGTGCCCATGCATTAAAGTGACCAGAAGCTGAATTTCTAATATTTTTTTAATTTAAATAAAACTCAAAACTCAAAACAAACTCTAAAATCTGAAATTTACTAAATTATTAAATTTACTGTGACAGTAGATAGTATAGAGATACGATCCAGTGTTATTTTAATACTACTGAAAAACTGTTAGTAAATTTTATTTTTATGATTTCACATTAATTTTAGTTAAAGTATTAGAAATTTTGTTTTTGCGTTTTTTTTTTGTCATTTTTACTAGTTTTCTTTTTTAAATATGTCTATACATTTGTCATTATGTTTTAGTTTATTTAGTTTTAGTTGAAAAAAAAAAAATGTTTTTTTATTTTTATTTAAATGTGCAATTTTTACTTATTTTTCTTATTTTATTTAAACATTTTTATTTTTTTTATTGGTTTTACTTAAAAAGGTAAATTTAATGTAATATAAAAGCTACGACCGTTTATTAAATATATTATTATTGTATATTAAGTATCATAATCTTACTTCAGTAGTGGATAATCAATTTTAAAAAGCCACATGTTTAGTTTTAATTATTTAGCTTTAGTTATTTTAGTTTTAGTTTAGTTTTTTATTAGTTTTTTTATTTTTTACATTTTATTTAAATGTATAATTTCTTATTTTTTTTCTTATTTTATTTATTTACTTTTATTGGTTTTACTTAACAACAAAAATAAAAATTATTTAAAATTATGCATTCTAGTAATAGAATTATTGCATTATGATATCGTACATTATTTTTAAAAAAATATTTAAAATGGTTTTAAATTATTTAAAAAATTTCTCATTGAAAAAAAACCAAAATAAAAAAGTACAAAAATATTTATGACTGTTTATTAAATAGAATATTATTGTCTATTAAGTATAATAATGTTACTTTTATTTTATTCTCATTAGTGGATAAATAAAAAAAAGTCACATTTTTAGTTTTAGTTTACTTAGTTTCAGTGTTTTTAGTACTTAAAAGAAATCTTTTTTTTTAGTTTTTTAATTTTTATTTAAATGTATAATTTTTTATATATATTTATTTATTATTGTTTTTACTTAACAAATAAAATATGGACAGATAATTATTTTTAAAAAAAATATATTTCCTAATAAAAAGATAAATTTAATGTAATGTAAAAAAGCCAATACTGTTTATTAAATAGACTATTATTGTCTATTAAGTAACATAATCTTACTATTATTTTATTCTCATTAGTGGACCAAAAAAAAAAAAAAAGATAAATAATAATAATAAAATATATATATATATATATATATATATATATACACATATATTGATTTTTTTTTTTTTTTTTCTGCATTCTAGACTCATGTGAGCAATACCACTGTGCCACAAATCAGACTGCTCAAACCAACAGATTTGTTTACAATTACCAAACAATCATTCATAGATGTCTTCATATTATGTCATTATCTCAACAAAAAAATACAAGGCACTTCCAAGGATTGTCATGTGCATGAGTGTGTGTGTTTCACACGTCTGTGACTCATCCTGAGGGATTCTCATGAGTAATAAAATGACAACAGTAACACACACTGGACGGAGCTCAACACACCATCTCATCCTGCTCAACTCCACAGCGGCTACGGCAAAAAACTCCCCATCTGCCATCTGTGATTGGAGCCCGCCACTGGAAAAATCACGCCGCAAATCTCTGAATCTGCGTCCCAGTCATGCCTGCCATAATAGACGCTACTGGAAAACAAATACACACGTTTAACTCACAATAGCCACCTGCACTGCCGCAACACCGCGTTTGTATTTACAGCTGAGACGTGGAGACAACCTGAGTGTCTGATTTGGCCTGATTTGGTCTATAGATAAGAAGACAAAACATCACAGCAGACACCGATGTTTGTTTTAATTAAATGCACTCCTTTCGCTGACAGAAACGCAGATGGACAAAAGAATCGGATTTGCATTCTTAATCAAAACGAGGCGTGCGGCAGAATAAACAGATCTGACGCTTCGCGGGAAAACAAACTCAAGCTGTGGCCGTGCTTTAATTGTCAGAAAACGCATCTATAGTATAGCCGAACTGCTGAAACTTATCCTTCCTCTCTGGGTTGATATTAACATAGCAGGCCAGTCTGTGTATCTACAGACGTCTGGTTCGGAAAGCTGCTCAGTTTGGACGGAGGCCAGACGGGATGTTCTGGCTGGCCGGTATTAAACGTGTCAGCATAAGATCTCTGAGCTCCTGTGGCTCTTAACATTTGTTAGCTCTAGACAGATCAGTCATGAGCAAACCCTAGGAGCTTCTCTGCTGCTTACTGTCTACATAGGCAGCATTTACTGGAGGCAATGCAACTGATTTGTGAAGGTTTTCATGGGAAGTAACTCAAAGCGAACTAAAGCCACAAACACACTCTATTCAAATATGCAGATGTGAATTCATAGTACATACTTAAAGTGCATTATTGTGTTACTCTAGAAGAGGCAAACCTTGTTTATACCATAGTTAATACTTTTACATTAAGGGCCAGATTTACTAACAGCGTCATTTGGCGTTAAAATAGTACTGTCAGGATTTACTAAAGACGTGCAACTAAGAATTAGCACTGAGGACAGAGCTATTTTTGCACCTGACTTTATTGAATATGCATTTGTTGGAGTTTCCCTTTCAGATGCAAAATTTATGGAAGACGAGTATTAAAACGAATCACGCAACGCAATTTACTAACGTTCACAATATGCACGTTCAATTACAGGTATGTGCAAAAAGAAGCATGTCTCAAAGCAGGCGGTAATTTGCGCTGCTCTTGGAAGATTGCACTGGTCATTATGGAAATGATCTGGCTGCGTCTGTGTTTTTTAATGTGCGCATTGTTAGTAAATCACACGCAGAATTTTTCCCTCCCATCAGTGCTTTTATGGAATTAAGCTCTAATGTTAATTTGCCTTGTTTAGTAAAACTGGACATGATCCATCATGAACTAACAGAGCTTAAAGTTGTTAAAATATCAATAATGCACTATAAAAAAATTCAACAATTTATATATATATAAATATTACAATTGAATTTATAATTGGTAAAAAGTTTTTTTAAATTAATAGAATTGGTTAAAATTTTTTTCAATTTATAAATTGAAAAAGGTTGGTATATGGAAGCCTATTTACATATATAAAAAAAAAAAGGTAACTGTAAATGTGAGAATTCTCGTTTCTCAGAATTACTTTCTCACACTCCCAATTCTGAGAAATAAAGTTGCAATTCTGATTTTTTTTTTCAATTGTGAGATATCAACTCACCACTGTGAGATAAAAGTGAGTTATAATTTCAGAATTGTGAGATATAAAGTTGCAATTCTGAGAAATGAAGTCAGAATTGTGTTATAAACTTACAATTACGAGTTATAAAGTCAGAATTGCAAGAAAAATGCAATTCTGAGAAATAAAGTCGCAATTCTGATTTTTTTTCTTAATTGTGAGATATTAACTTGCAATTGTGAATTATAAAGTTAGAATTACGAGAAATAAAGTTGCAATTCTGAGAAATGAAGTCAGAATTGTGTTATAAACTCGCAATTGCGAGTTAGAATTAAGAGGCAAATGCAATTCTGAGAAATAAAGTGTCAATTCTAATTTTTCTCAACAGTGAGAAAATAAACTCACAAGTGTAAATCATAAACTCGCAACTGAGATATAAACTTGCAATTTTGAGAAATAGCTTTTTTTCTCAATTGTGAGTTATAAAGTCAGAATTACAAGACAAACTCGTAATTCTGAGAAATAAAGTTGCAATTCTTAGAAATAAAGTCTTAATTCTGATTTTTTTTTCTCAATTGTGAGATATTAACTTGCAACTGTGAGTTATAAAGTTAGAATTAAGAAACAAATACGCAATTCTGAGAAATAAAGTCACAAAGTCTGAATTCTGATTTTTTTCTCAATTGTGAGAAAATAAACTCACAACTGTTGAGTTATAAACTTGCAAATGAGATATAAACTCACAATTCTGAGAAATAAAGTGAGAATTGTGTTAGAAATTCGCAATTGTGAGTTATAAAGTTACAATTAAGAGGCAAATGCGATTCTGAGAAATATAGTCTCAATTCTAATTTTTTTCAACAGTGAGAAAATAAACTCGCAAGTATAAGTCATAAACTCGCAACTGAGAAATAAACTTGCAATTTTGAGAATTCGTTTTTTTCTCAATTGTGAATTATAAAGTTAGAATTAAAAGACAAACTCGCAGTTCTGAGAAATAAAGTCAGAATTGCATGTTATAAACTCGTAATTACGCGTTATGACGTCAAATGCAAGACAAACTTGTAATTCTGAGAAATAAAATCTCAATTCTTAGAAATAAAGTCTTAATTCTTATTTTTTCTTCTCAACTGTGAGATATTAACTTGCAATTGTGAGTTATAAAGTCAGAATTAGGAGACAAACACACAATTCTGAGAAATAAAGTCACAAATAAACTCTCAATTCTGATTTTTTCTCAGTTGTGAGAAAATAAACTCACAACTGCGAGTTATAAACTTGCAAATGAGATATAAACTCGCAATTCTGAGAAATAAAGTCAGAATTGTTGTAAACTCACAATTGTGAGTTATAAAGTCAGAATTGCCAGAAAGTTTTTATCTTGCGATTCTAACTTTATTTCTTGCACTTGCAAGTTCATATCATGCAATTCTGACTTTACAACGAACAGTTGCAAGTTTATATCTGAATTCTACATCACTGAATTCTGAATCACTGAATTCTAAGAAAAAAGTACAAACTGTGAGATAAAAAGCTACAATAATCTTTTTTTTTTTTTTAATTTAGTGGTGGAAACTGGCTTCCAAATTGGTAAGACATTTATTGTTTTTGGAAGAAGTCTTTTAAGCTCACCATACCTGCAATTATTCAAACATAAATACAGTAAATATAGTAATATTATGAAATATTATTAGAATTTCAAATAACTGTTTTCTACTTTAATATATTATAAAATATAATTTATTCCTGTGATGTAAAGCTGAATTTTCAGCATCATTACTCCAGTCTTCAGTTATTTCATGAATAAAAAGTTAAAAAACAACATTTACTGTCTTTATTGTCACTTTTGATCAACTGAATGCATCCTTGCTAAATAAAATATTCATATATTCATTTAATTAAAAAACACATTTAATGAACCCAAACTTTTGAACAGTAATGCACATTAATAAATTCTGTTGTTCATAATAACTAATGCATAAACTACCATATTGTTGTTATATTGAAACTTACTGCAAAGTATTACCAATAATTAAAAAACATGCAGCATTTGAGATGTTTATATCAATTTTAAGCTGTTATGTCAGTATTTTTTTCCAATAATCATCCACGATTAGACCAAAACATAAAAAATAATAGTACTAAATCTCTCTCTCTCTCTCTCTATATATATCTATATACTAAAATCTGTTTGTCACATGATTGCGGGAGACAGATTATGATAGTTTCTTCTAGTGTAGTACACCCCCCACCCCCCACCCCCCACCTCNGTCACATGATTGCGGGAGACAGATTATGATAGTTTCTTCTAGTGTAGTACACCCCCCCACCCCCCACCCCCCACCTCTATTGCCTCTCATAAGGGTGAAGTATTGGGGCTCTGAAAGTGAGATGAATTGAAGAAATGTCAGATGGGTTCAAACATGACCCCATTGGCTGGGTCAGCCTGAATAAAATCAATATGTTTGAGCCGCAGACCTCAAGAACTTCAGATTTCAATTAAAACTCCTCCAATAGTTTTGGTCATGTGATCACTCCTGACCCCATTGATATCCCATTTTCCCAGAACCCAGGTGTTTGTGTGACTACGTGGAGTACATGTTAACAGATCTGGCATTACTTGTTTGCAAATGCCAGTTGGTTTGATATTGAAATGCAATGACATACTTATAAACTTATGTTTCCAAATACCTACTGTAATAAGAATCAAAATAGTGCATAGTAAACACACAAATGACTATCTAAAACTGTGAAAGGGATAGGAGACACAGCATCTGACAGGTTTGTTAGGCTAATGTGTGCCCTCCGTGAACGCTAATCCCATTATTTGTATTCTGAGCCAGCGCTAACTGCTTGTGTGACCCTAACTCTTCTCAAGGACACTTCTCTATATGTGCCAAACACCTACGATGGAGCGGGATTCACCTGGGAGGATTCTGGGTAATGCAGACCACAGAATCCCCTAATGACCCAGACAGTGGACAGCAGCCGCTTAGGTCAGTGACCTCGGCTAGATGCCTCTGGTGTCCTTAGAGCCCCGCGGCTGAATGAAACTCAACACATTTCCTAGCAAAAAGACTGTGTGAAAAATAATCATTACAGTGACGGCGTTACACGACTACAAATATATGAAAGCTACAGGATAGTACTACAAAAAAAGGAACAAAAATGATATCTATATAATTTTCTAATATTATATATAATATATAAATAATCCTTGCTAAATAAAAGTTACAAATATTATAAAAGTTATAAAATGTTGCAAAAGCTTTTTATTTCAGATAAATGCTTATATTAATCTTTCTGTTCATCAAATAGTTCTGGAAAATGTACTTAACTGTTTTAAATATTGATAATAATAATAATAATAATAATAATAATAATAATAATAAGTCTTGAACAGCAAATCAGCATATTAGAATGATTTCTAATCGATCATGTGACACTGAAGACTGGAGTGTAATGATGCTGAAAATGTAGATTTGATCACAGGAATAAATTACATTTTAAAAAATAGTCAAATAGAAAGCAGCTACATTAAATAGTAAAAATATTTCATAGTATTCATAGTATTTGCTGTGTTTTGGATCAAAAAAATGCAGGCTTGGTGAGAAGAAGAGACTTCTTAGTGGAAAAATTGTATGAATAATAGTAAGTACAGTTACTACAAGATATACAATGTAATTGGCAAAATATGTTTTGGAAATAAACAAAAGAAAAATACATTAAAAAATATATATAAATATAAAAAAATATATTATATATATATATATATATTAATAATAATATTATATTAATAATAACTAGACTTAAAAAAAATTACAGAAAATTTACAAACAAAATTCTAAACATAAAATTAAAATATAAAATTAAAGTTTGATTGTATTGATAATCCCTGCCAATTATTGTTTAATAATTTTTTAATTTTTATTCACTCATTTAATTAAAGGTGGAAGACTGACGTTTAAAATCTGATGAAACAAAGTATTATTTAATATTTACCATGGTTAACATTATTACTAAATTCATGCAGCATAGTACTTACAAACTGCTTTTTCACAAAAAACATTGTATCACCATGGTACTAGGTTGTTTGTAGCATTTTTTTTTTTTTTTACATTTTTTAAAATATTTTGTACATAAAACATTTAAAATAAAATTTCAATGCTTTTCAGATTAAGTGGCAATAAGTGTCTGGAAAACTACTTACAATGGTGCCCTATTTTAATGTTTTCAACTCAAAACACCTGATACAAATATACAGCGGATTAGAAAATGAAAGCTTTGCAATTTATGTCATTTTGCAACCTGTGCAAACTGACAATAGCGAGCTCATGTTTTCCCATACGAAAAACTTATCTTTTCTCATTAAAGACAGAATTTTATATAGAACACAATTTAAATGTCAAAGAACATTCATTCAAATGAAAGCTAAAGGCGTAAATGTCCAAAATGAGCACTAGCAAAAATATAAAAATGTGCAAAAAGGAGTGACGAAAATTGAAACAAATGATCACATGATCTGACATCTCACTCCAGTCTCTTCCTGCTAATGTCATAAAACAAGACGGTGTTTCAGTGTGACTATGTGCATGTGTGTTTGTGTACAGTAGAGTGTGTGTATGCATGTGAATGCGTATGTGTGTTGTGCTGGAGGTTTTCCTCTGGTCTGACAGGGGTAGATTCAGAGGCCTTGTGGAAAAGAGCTCTATTTGCATTTCAAATGTCACCCGCAGCAGCAGACACCTGTTAAAGGCTAGAGGAGAATCCACACAAATCAAAGGTCTGACCCTGCGGGAGAGTCCGGATCACCCTGCCCATGGGCGACTGCTGCTCTGGACGCCCTGAGACGGCCGCTCGGCCCTGCGCTGGGACCCAACGCTCCTCACACAATGTTCTCAGTCCATCATCCTCACATGCAGCACTGCCAAAGGTTAATTCAGATGTTTTTTTTTCGCCTTTATTTATAGTATCTTGTTCTTTTTATCAATGTTTAATGCCACATCTCTTGTTTCTCGAATGCATGTCGGCATACTATACTGGTCTTCATGTGTCGGTTATAATTGAGGTGAAACCAAAATATCTTTTTTATTATTTCAATGCCAGAAAATGTATTTCAAATTAATTTAATAAGTCATAAGTAGCACATTGTAACAACAGCCAAAAATACATTGTATGGGTCAAAAATAGATTTTTCTTTTACGCCAAAAATCATTGGGATATTAAGATCATGTTTCATGAAGATATTTTGTAAATTTCCTACTGTAAACATATCAATACTTGCATTGCTAAGAACTTCATTCGGACAACTTTAAAAGGCGATTTTCTCAATATTTAGATTTTTTTGCACCCTCAGATTCCAGATTTTCAAATAGTTGTATTTCAGACAAATATTGTCCTATCCTAACAAAACATATATTGAATTATAAAATTACCCTTAAGACTGGTTTTGTGGTCCAGGGTCACAAATGTGGATGTAAATTGATAAAAAGTTAAATAATAATTATAATATGGATATACCCAGATTTAAATTCTAATAATCTGCATTCAAAGACGAAATGTAGCCAATATATACACATCTGTGACCACAGTTTATTATTTATTTTATATTCATATAACTATATATCATTTTAATGTAAACTTTCTGCCAAAACATTACATAACTGAGGTAAAATCACAGTAGAGCACAGCCTTTTATGACATATTGCATTATTAGTGCATATAATTATAACCACTTATAATGCTGAAGAGTAACTAACTAAATATAGTGACATTATAAACTGCTTTCACAATAATTTATGCAATTTACAGTAATGAGCTGTCTTTTGATTCAAATGAATCATTTCAATGAATTAGCTCAACAAAACAGAATCACTGATTCAAATGATTCAGTCAATCAATCATCACAAAATTCCCTTTGCTTTTTTTGTAGAAATAATTCATTAAAGTTAATTATTAAGTTTAGGTTTCATTGAGATCAGTTTTTGTGACAGAAAAATACTGATCTTTTATAAAATTATATAAGATATTGTCCAATGAAATAGCTTTAGTATAGATACTTTTTGTTAGTAGTTTGATACGAAGCTAATAAACTGTAGTTTAACTACTTGAAATTATGCACATGTTGTATCTTCGTAAACTTTTTATAGTAGCTTCCTCAACATTTAGATTTATTTTTATATTTAATCATTTAACAGACACTTTTATCCAAAGCTGCTTACAAATGAGGATAACATAAGCAATTAAACCAACAAAAGGATAACAATATGTAAGGGCTGTGACAAGTCCCAGCAAATATGCATTTTTTTCAATAAATAGAAGAAAATGGAATAGAGATAAAGCAGAAAGTGCTATTAATGGCTCCAGTGTTGACGAAAAACATGCGTCTTTAGCCAACACTTTTACTATTACAAAAACTAATGATCGAAAGGAATCAAAAATTCAAACATGAACGCTGTCTGAAACGAAGTGAAGAATCACATCTCCAATTTAAAAGATTTCTCCTTTGTTAGCCATTAGATGAACATCTAATTCTGAATGATTTGTTTCTTTAAAACGAATGAATAGGTTAAAGGAACTGTAACTAAAAGCAGTGCGGTGCACAACGTGCTCTCTGTGCCAGAGCCGATTGGACAGATGTCACAGGCGCACACGTCTGTTTCCAAATTCATCTCATTGCAAATGAAGCTTGAATCGTTTTCTTTTATTAATGCACAAACGGGGGGCTGCTTTTCACGCTCATCAAAAGCCTCTTGTTGACAAACAGCAGGATTACGATCTTCAAGAAAAATACCGCCGTCTTTACCGCTTTATTGCCGGCGTGTCATGCCCTTGAGAGAAAGAGAGAGAGAGATGGAGCCGGTGATGAGGGGAAAACACGCTCTCCCCTCCGTACAGCCAGATATTTAAAATAGGCTGTTGATAACACAATTTACTCTGCAGGTTGAGCAGATGAAAAAAGTGACATCACAGGCAGAAAGAGGAGGAACAAACGAGTGTAGAGGCAGGACACACACATACAGACGTGAGGGAGGTGACAGGAGGTGAAACGCTCGACTCCACCTTAAACACAGCTCAGCCTGCCGTTCATTCAGAGAGAGAAAAATAGAGCACGAGAGGGAGATTTCGTGTCCCAAGGAGGACTATAATACCTGGAGAAAGATAACTATTAGCATTCCCATTCATCTTAATGACAGTAGCGCGGCTGGCGCGCAGATGTGACGCCAAAGACAGCAGACAGGGAAATATAAAAGTCAGGCAGCAGAAAGAATTATGACTGGTTAACCATTTACAACAATATAATGAAATATTACAAAAAATGTTGTAGTTGCAATATCTACCAGCAGAGGTGAATTTTCCAGCCAAGTTTTGGAGACATTTTTGACCGTTTTTTGTAATTCATGTAATTCAAGAGAATCATCTTCGCTGGTAAACTAATCTTACACTACAAGCAAATTTTTAAAGCTATGGAGTCCCTAAGGGGACATGGTAATAGAAAAAAAAATGAGATGGGAGGAAAAAATTAAGTTGCTCGCAAAAAAATGCCATTCTTTTGCAAAAGTATTGCATTCCCCCAAGAAATTTTGCATCCTCCTGCCAAATGTGTGTTCTCTCACAACACATTTGCATTCTCTCAAAACACTTGCATTCACTCGCAAAAGTATTGCATTCCCTAAGAATCATTGCTTTTGCTAACAAAAATGTGTATTCTTTTGCAAAAATACTGCATCTTTTTTGCCAAATGAATGCATTTTCTCACAAAATGATTGCATTCCCTCTCAAAACCATTGCATTTTCTCGCGAAACGGTTGCATTCTCTAGAAAAACTATTGTGTCTTTTTGCAAAACTATTGCATTCTTTCACAAAAATTGCATTCCCTCTCAAAAACATTGCATTTTCTTGCAAAATGATTTCATTCTCTCGCAAAATTATTGCATTTTTTTGTAAAACTATTGCATTTTTTTGCAAAACGATTGGATTTTCTCGGAACACTATTGGATTTTCTCGCAAAACTATTGCATTCTTTCACAAAATGTGCATTTTCTCACAAAACTTGCATTCTCGAAACTATTGCATTTCCTTGCCAAACAACTGCATTCTCTCGCAAAACTATTGCATTTTCTCACAAAATTATTGCATTTTCTTGCAAAACTATTGGATTTTCTCACAAAATGATTGCATTTTCTTGCAAAATGATTGCATTTTTTCGTAAAACTATTGCATTTTTTTGCAAAACGATTGGATTTTCTTGGAACACTATTGGATTTTCTCGCAAAACTATTGCATTCTTTCACAAAATTTGCATTCTCTCACAAAATGATTGCATTTTCTCACAAAACTTGCATTCTCAAAAATATTGCATTTTCTCACAAACCGATTGCATTTTCTTGCAAAACGAATGCATTTTCTAACAAAACATGCATTCTCGAAACTACCGCATTTCCTTGCCAAACGACTGCATTCTCTCGCAAAACTATTGCATTTTCTCACAAAACGATTGCATTTTCTTGCAAAACAAATGCATTTTCTCACAAAACTTGCATTCTCGAAACTATTGCATTTCCTTGCCAAACGACTGCATTCTCTCGCAAAACTATTGCATTTTCTCACAAAATTATTGCATTTTCTTGCAAAACTATTGCATTTTTTTGTAAAACTATCGCATTTTTTTGCAAAACGATTGGATTTTCTCGGAACACTTGGATTTTCTCGCAAAACTATTGTATTCTTTCACAAAATTTGCATTCTCTCACAAAACGATTGCATTTTCTCACAAAACTTGCATTCTCAAAACTATTGCATTTTCTCACAAAATTATTGCATTTTCTTGCAAAACTTGCATTCTGTCTCAAAACTATTGCATTGTCTCACACAACGATTGCATTCTCTCACAAAACTATTGCATTCTCTTTCGCAAAACTACTGCATTCTTTTGCAAAACTATTACACTTTCTGGCAAAATGATTGCATTTCCTTGCCAAACGATTGCATTCTCTCGCAAAACTACTGCATTCCCCCAAGAAATTTTGCATTTGCTCACAAAATATTTCCATTCTCTTGCAAAAGTATTGCGTTCTCCCAAGAAACTTCATGCATCTTGCCGCAAAACTTGGCACAAAAGTATTGTGTTCACCTGAGAATCTTTGTTCACCCATAAAACATTTGCATTCACTCGCAAAAGAATTGCATTCCCCAAAGAATCATTGCATTTGCTAATAAAAATTTGCGTTCTCTGGTAAAATGATTGAATTCTCTCGCAAACTTATTGCATTCTTTTGCTAAACTATTGTGTTCTCTCACTAATTTGCATTCTCTAGCAAAAGTATTGTTTTCTTAAGAAACTTTGTGTTTGCTCAGAAAACATTTGCGTTCCCTCGAGAAACATTCCGTTCACTAGCGAAACATTTGCGTTCTTTGGTAAAACTATTGCGTTCCCCCAAGCAGCTTCATGTTCACTTGTGAAAGCACAAAAATACAGTTTTTTTTTTTTTTTTGAGAGCGAATGCAAAGTGTTTTGGGAAATGCAATAGTTTTGCAAGATAACACAAAAGTTTTATGAGTAAACACAAAAACATTAAAATACATTTCTTTGCATTTTTTTTCTTCAAACACTACAATGTCCCTTTAGGATCTCCATACAATGCACAAAAAATAAATAAATAAAATAAAATAAATTAAAAAAATAATAAAATCAAGCAACAAATCTATTCCAGCAAGCTTACAACATAGATGGCTTCATTTATTTAATGATTTTAAATATAATTTTATCTAGATATCACATCATGCTTCCCAACTTGGTTTAAAACACACTTTTAAACTTCTTGTACAGTATGTGTCTTTATAACTTATAAATTAAGCTCCGGTGTTAGAAGACCGTGGTGGCCTTTTTCTAATTGTAAAGCACATCTTTAATGATTCTGTGTATACACAAATAAATCTCAGCGTAGACCAGCCCTCTAACCATTAAAGACCCTCACTCTCTCTCACCGAGAAATTAACACTCAAACACACACACACACACACACACACACACACACTCTTCTAGTCTGCCAGTGTGAAATTTCTGCCTGGCTAGGAAAAAAAGAAAAAGAAAACGCCACGAAAAGGACAAAACCACAAATGTGGAACTTCAATTAATTTAAAGCTCCAATCAGCAAAGAATAAATCCTTGGCAGATCTAATTACTGAAGCTCTCGGAAGACCCGGGCCGACCAGCCAATCTCCCTCATGTTTGAACAGCTTGATGAACTCGGGGACTGATGGATATCAAGTCATTTTGTTTAATTTATAAATGGATTTTCCCCTAATACTTAAATTATCATCAGTACAACACAATGAAAATGGGAACATTTGGAAGGCAAAGTCTATAAGAGCCCTGAAAGGAATTCCAATGAGGAATGTCACCTCTTTTCATCCCTGCTATACAATTCGTCTAATTAAATTCGGGACTAGGGTAAGCCTGTGTTACAGTGCCGCCGCCACACGGGCCGCCCCTCGAGGGTTCGGGGCCGAGCGGAAGACACTCATCAGGCATATCATGTCACACATGCCAGCGACACACACACGGATGTGTTTGGCAACCTCAGGTCCACTCACAGTGTTTCAGCATCTTGGTGCAGCGTATCTATAACACAAACCTCAGAAAGCAACATGGCTTTGGGTATAAATAAATAAACAGACAAGCAAAGAAATAAATAACTAAATAAAGAACACACAAAACAAATAATACAGCCTGAATCTGAGGCGTCAAGATCATTGGATGGAAGCGTTACTCAAAACAATAGTGTACTTTTTAAAACAACTATGATTTACAATAATGTAGAAGTAACTGACCAAATCACACAATCCAGACAATTAAGTAGAAGTCTTGAGGAGAAAAAAAAACAACAAAAAAAAAAACAAA
>JAHKKF010530143.1:2361-15910 GCA_019740295.1 Labeo calbasu
CCAGTGCACTTTTGTTCGCCTTGACCCAAGGATTGCAAATATGTAAATTTTTTGAGTCTGCGACCAAAATTGTACGGGCTACGGCCAAAAATGTAAAAAAAGTTCGTTTTTTGCGCTGTAGCGCCCCCGTTAGGCCGATTGGGCCGGTTCTTTGCGCCTGAGTAGCGAGGNGGACTACTACCTTCTGACCAAGTTTCAGCTCTCTAGGCCTTACGGTTTGGGCTGCACGATCAGTTTTAGCGCGGAATAATAATAATAATAAAAAAAATCTTAACAATTACAATAGGGTTTCAGCACTGCGTGCTCGAACCCCTAATTACCTGGCAATATTTGCTTTTAACTATTCAGACAAACTATCCAACCAGTCTATACTTCCAAACATAAATAATAGCAGGGCATATTATGCAGAAGTTGAGCTGTAGTTTCCTTTGTTAAGTGCACCCCCCCAAAAAAAATGGAAAGTTGAAAAAGTTTAATGCAAGTTCAGGTGACTCATATCAGACAAAGCAGACAAGAAACGTAACCATGAAACATAGTACCTTCCTCAGGGTCTGTTTTTATGATATGCCATTTAGTTTCATGTGCATAAATTCACCTTATTTTTTTCACCACACATAAAATGCAAAAGTTTCTACACCAAAATTTGACGTTTGGAGAAGCACAAGGGTTTAAATATGGGTCTGTTCCTCACATAAAGCTATCAGATGACTTCAGAAGGCTCAAAATAAAGTACACGCATTATGTGGAGCACTTTTATGAAGATTTTGCATCCTCTTTAAAAGCTTGACATCTGCAGTCCTCATTTGCTGTGATTGCATTGCAAAGAAAGATCAGCGCGTCCTTCAAAAGTTCTCCTTTTGTGTTCTGCGGAAGAAAGTAGACATTTTTGGGTGAGCTACTTTTCTAGGAATATCTATCCGACACTTAAGAACAGCAGCCCACAATTGTCTGTGATGGGATAATGCATTTTTGATGTTTTAAAAGGCGTTGCATTTGACTTTAGGGATGGCGTGTACGTTGAGGTTAGTTTCAAGGAAAATAAATTATGCATTGCATATTCCGCTAACTAACAATTTTACATCTACCGTTATGAATTTTTCCACACCACTGATTTTTTTATACATATGTATGAGACGTGAACGCACGCAGGAGCAATAACATCTGCTGTCTGTAAATTAACAAAGGCAAATTAAGGCTAATTAGCGGTTTATTTTGCCGCCCTTTGGCTTATTTCCCAGTGTCGACGCTACAGCGGGAGCATAGGAGGGGGTCGTCAGAAGAACTTAGCTTTACGTTGGAGTGCATCCTGACCAGCACATTTTCTCTGGCATACTGTAGTTCTGGCACCAGTTTTGTATGCTGACAACAGGAATTACAGAGCTATACTGGCACAGCACGACACGTCTGCCAACAAGCAGTCACACTGTAAAGGTATATTGATAATAAAGTTAAGGGCGACAGCTACGCATTTTCACCCCAAAATATCAGCTTTACTGAGGTAAAGAGAATGATTAGATGTAATACTCAAGTAGCTTTGGTTTCAGAAAATCTGTCACTGAAACACAAAACAGATACTGCATTTATCTTTTTGTCGATACACATTAGACCTCAGTGCTTCTTATTATACACCACTCTTCAATAGTTTATTTATTATTATTTTTTTTTAAGAAATTCATATTTTCAAGGATGCATTAAATTAATCAAAAGTGACAGTGAATACGTTTAAAATGTTTAAAAGATTTATATTTTTTTTAAATAAATGCCGTCCTTTTAAACTTTTATTCTTCACAAAAAATCCTGAAAACTATTATTAAGCAGCACTACTTGATAATAGTAATAATAATAATAATAACAATAACAACAGAAATAATAATAATAATAATAATACATGGTTTTGATATATAGACATTTAAAAAAAGAAAAAAAGAAAGAATATATATATATATATATCTTTTTATTATTATTTTTTAATTAAATGCAGCACTGGTAATATATAACATAATAAAGACATAAACATTACATTTAGGTTTAATTTTGACTTTATGAGAAAAAAAAATAAATTATTGTATTTTCTTTCTTTTACTTATTTATTTATTTTTTTAAATATCTATATATCAAACAAATGTATTATTATTATTATTGTTATTATTATTATTATTATTATTATTATTATTATTATTATTATTATTATTATTATTATTATTATTATTATTATATCATTGACATTGCTGTTGAGTTTTACACATGCAAACTTACATTTTCATTTTACTTTTCGTGAATATAACTATTTGTGTCTGGCGGCACATAACAAATATATATATATATATAAGTATAAGTAAATGTGGAAATGAACAGTCAGTTGAATACATAGCATCTTTATCAGCCAACTCTTTTATCTCCATTCTCGTGTCCTGTCTGCTCTATTCTTTGCCCAGAGATCTCTAATATCAGTCCACTGTGACACGGCACTCTTCTAAAGCCCGTCTCGTCACTCGAGCGTGAGGCGGTCTTGAGAGGCAGGCAGCTCAGCACCAGGATTTCATTTCCGATGCTTGGCTATGCAGCTCTGCCCTCCACACTCCTGTTAACTTGGGCGAATTCCCCACGAGGGCTCGATCAAGTCCACAATCTAAGTCTGTAATGCAGTCTTGGGCTCATGATGATAGCTGTTATTACATATGGGACTGTATTGTTTGCTCTGATGATAAGCCAGTGGAGAGGAGAGACAGCGAGTGAATCTGTCAGCGTAAAAGAAAAAAAGAGGAAAAAAAAATTCCATGAGTTTGTTTCATCCTCTAGTGTATGTGACGAACGTGTTTGTTTTGTGTCTCTGTGGCCAGACATGCACAGAAAGAGTGTTCTTGCTTTTGGGAAACTTGAGTCATCCACATTTTCTATGAGTCACGTCTGAATAATCACCCAATACCAAAATGTAAATACCAGAATATTGTCAGAAGACATTTCGGCCATAGTCTTTGAGATAACTTGCTATCGTATTTTTACATAACCCATGAGAGGATAGATAAAAATGTCTATGTGTAATTTATTTCGCCGATATATTGCAAATGTTTGCCTATAATATTTTCAATTACAAGCATGGTTCAATTTTGTATTAAGCGTCAGATATGAGTATTCTATTCTATTCTATTCTATTCTATTCTATTCTATTCTATTCTATTCTATTCTATTCTATTTATTATATTTGTATGTAGAACAAAACTATACACACATATAATAATAATAATAATAATAATAATAATAATAATAATAGTAATAATAGTAATAGTAATAATAATAATAATAATAATACGTTTTGAACAGCAGATCAGCATATTGGAATGAGTAAAGTTTGAGTAAAAAAATCTTTCTTGCTGAGGACATATGTAAAATAAAATAAAATAAAATAAAATAAAATAAATAAAAAGGCTTGAGTAAAAATGTACAACATTTACATATATCCTGAGCAATAAATATGATATGTAAAATAAAAAAATAAATAAAATAAAATAAATAAAAAGTTTGAGTAAAAAAAAAATACAAAATTGTTTATTGCTCAGGATATATGTCAGGATATGTAAAATCAAACCAAATCAAATCAATTTAAATCAAATAATGTTTGAGTAAAAATGTCTTTCTTGCTCAGTATACATGCCAGCATAAAATAAAATAATAAAATAAAATAAAATAAAATAAAATAAAATAAAATAAAATAAAATAAAATAAAATAAAATAAAATAAAATAAAATAAAAAGTTTGAGTAAAAAATAACAAAATTATTTCTTGCTCAGGATATATGGCAGGATATGTAAAATAAAATAAAATAAAATACAAACAGGATTTTTTGGTTTAGCAGTTGAACTAAGGCCTTCATTTAATTTGAATTTTAATTGTAACATCTACAGTAAATGAACTGATTTAAATGTAGATATTACAATAGTTAAAATAGCTCAGTTACAAGTGATTAATGAAAATACATGATATTATCTTGCTACAGTAATTTATTTTTTTTTTTTTTCATGATTGAAAATCCAGTCAGTTTCGATGTTACCGCCTTAAGATCCTCATTTGGGCCTCATTAGAATCTAAACTACATGACAGAGCATGTTTGCTTCAACAGCTTGCAGATACAAACCTGCAAAAACAAATCTGAGATGAGCAATGGTCCCCATGCAGAGAACTCCCACATAGTGTCACAAAATGTTTTCGCTGTCCTCAAAGGACTGAAAAACAGCCATCAAAGATGCTAAATGTTACAAAGTGCCATTTTCCACTGGAAATAAGAGTC
This sequence comes from Labeo calbasu, assembly GCA_019740295.1. NCBI lineage: Eukaryota > Metazoa > Chordata > Actinopteri > Cypriniformes > Cyprinidae > Labeo > Labeo calbasu. Next base: position 6,647 of record JAHKKF010530143.1, read on the forward strand.
CTTTCCTGACAACCCACGATGGATCAGCGAAGTGCCGTGACTGTGACTAACACGGGATCCGTCGCACTGAACACTTCAGCTCATCCGAGTCCGGCCCGGGAACCTCCCAGGAGAAATCACTTTCTTTTCCATGATACCGCTTCTAATGACAGGCTATGTTCATGATGCCTGGTTGCTCGCGTTTTTTTCAACGAGTCTTTCATGAACACGTTCCACACAGCGGGGGCATGTCTGTAATGACATGTTTCTGCTGCGAAAGTTTAGATAAATCCTTTTGAAAGACGTCGCTGACTGATGAGCGCGTGATTAAATCCCGTCCATAATTTATTTGACTGTCAGATGCATTTAATTATGATGGCTCATGAGAGAAAAAAAAAAAAATCTAGAGGTGACTTCACAATCATGACACACTTCTAGATTAACGCTAGCTTCTTCTTCAAGTTCTCAGAACCATTGTCTTATTAATTGTTTTCATTTGTTGAGCCAGTTTTAATTTGTTTGTTCATGAAATGTCTCATTCAACCAAATAATTTTGTCAAGGCAAAAAAAAATGGTTGTTTAAAGTAGTCAGACAAAATATTAAATATTTTAAATAAGATAAAGAGAGGCTTTGAAAGTGATCAATATAAAATAAATAAATAAATAGATAGGCAAGAGAAAATAATAAAAATAAAATAAAACAAAATAAATGTGTTTGTATAAAGTAGTTAGACAAAATATTAAATAGTTTAAATAAGACAAAGAGAGGCTTTGAAAGTGATCAGTAAATAAATAAATAAATATATAAATACTGCAAAACAATCATCCATAATCAAAAATCAAATAAACTTCTTTAAGAAATCGAAAACCAGAAGAGCATAAATTAAAAAGGCAAGATAAAATATTATTATTATTATTATTATTATTATTATGTTATTTAAATATATAACTCTAAATCACTCAAATGCCTTCAATTGCGTTTTAATCTTGGAGGACTGGAGGTTGTAATTATAATAAATAAAATAAAATAAAATAAAATAAAATAAAATAAAATAAAATAAAATAAAATAAAATAAAATAAAATAAAATAAAATAACCGATCACCAATGAAAAGAAAAAAAAAATGCTAATGAATAACTCTGTGTATTATACATCTACATGCATTCAATTTCATATAGTCTAGAATATTATATTTTTGGCTATATTTTAGCAATACCGGATTAAATTAATTGCTTTTGACATAGCACTATCCCACAATAGAATACTGTATCTGATGTGAGAAAAAAAAAAAGGAATCGTCTTTTTATTCTGTGTTTCTCTCAGCACTATTTTAAGTCTAATTTCAATAATCGACAATTATCACCCAATTTGGTTCACTGCAAGAGTGGCTCTTGGGATTTGCAGCACGTTAAAGCGCCTCATCATTGCACCTAATGCTGTACGGCAGAGAGCTAATGAATATGTTGAAAACAATTTAAATCACACAACATTCTAATTATTACCTTATCACAATAGTTGGGCCTGTGCGGCAGTATTTCGGTGAGGTATGTTCCCCTGTTCCTCCAGGCGCCTCCCGTCTGACGCGCGCACATTGCCGGGCCACGTTGTAACGATGTGAATCTCATTTGCTAACACAAAGTCACACATTATTTCTGAAACATCCTGCCAGATAAAATTCGCATTGAGAACGGAGGCCGCTGTTCATTGTCTCCCCTGTTGCCGAGAGACAGTGGCGGATGCTGCCATATGGCGGGCCCCTCATTTGCATGTTTGCCTCATCAGAGGCGCACAGAAATCAGAACGAAACTACTATGATCATTGCCTCAGAACAACAATATTCCATCATTACACTAATGGCTTCCGTTGCAGGCCACACAGCGCTTCTGTCATCAAGGGGAAATCGTACTGTTGTTGATATTGCACGATAATGCATTTGACATTATAATTTTGAAATAATCAAAATAAAGTAATAGTCAAAAATAGTAATAATTAGTTTGCACTCAAAAGTCTCTAACTTGAGAAAATGTTACGCAATGCTGCAGCGGAGTAAGTTTAGAGAAAGTCTGCTCTAGACTAAATTCTCAATTTTAATTGCTTAAATGGGTCGTATCATACATTTTTAGTTATTAGGTCCACTTGTTATGTTTTCTGCCACAAATAAACATAAATGAGTTGTTCATTACCATTTTATACTCCCCTTCATGCCACTTCTGGTTATTTATTTATTTATTTGATGTTGCACTTCTAAGACTTTTTAAGTAAATAAAATGACAAACTGTACCAAAAAAAGTTGTAAATAAAACACTAGCAATTTCTGGGTGAAAATAGTTTCTACACTTTTTTTCTTCTATGTATGATTTACTTTGAAGCAATTTTCACTCAGAAATTGCTAGTAAATATCACAAATAATTACAAATAAATGACAAGTAACCTTGATTTTAATGTCAAATTGTGAAGTAGAAAGACTGAAATATTATTTTCTTGTCAAACATACTCCAATTATCTTTGGTTTATTTACAAGTTTGAAAAATACATAGATTTTTTACAGTGTATGTCTGTGAGTAAGTGGAAAATCGCATCAGCGAAAACCACCAAACAGTCACCATCAATGACCGGCAATCACTCAATCTTTTCAGATGCTGCTAACACACTGTTCAAAGGCTGAAGTTATTTCTGACTTGCCTAACCTACTTTGCAGACAATTCTGCTTTGTATTTCGACCTGATTTTACCTTGATCTGGTTTTCATGTAAGGCATAACTCGTCAGATCCTTTGGCTTATCTATTGGCTTCGACAGATGTCTTTTGCTAGACGTTATGGAGTTGTACTTTAGCTTTGTCTGAAATATTTCTTTTAAAATTCTTCAGGAGAAATAAAAAGAGACGCAAATAAGAGTATTATTGCATGCTTAGATGACTCAGTCTCAGACTCAGTCAGAAGAATTAGATGAGCAATAAAAGTTCATATTGAAATAGCTGATTGCACAGTTTGAGACACTGTAAAGATTTCTACTGAAACTACAGGGAATTTGTTGAACAGTAAGATTTCTTTTTATTTATTATGTATGTATGTATGTATGTATGTATGTATTTATTTATTTATTATTATTTTTTATTTTGTTATATTTTAAAATTTAATTTATTCCTTTGATTTCAAAGTTAAAAAAAGTTATAAAAGTACTTAACTGTTTTAAATATAGACAATAATAATAATAATAATAATAATAATAATAATAATAAATGTTTCTTGAACAGCAAATCAGCATGTTAGAATGATTTCTGGAGGATTATCTAAAAATGTAGCTTTGATCACAGGAAAAAAAAAAATACATTTTAAAATATATTCAAATAAAAAATATATTCAATTTGTTGCTGTATTTTGGATCAAATAAATTCATGCTTGGTGAGCAGAAGATAATTCTTTAAAAAACATTAAAAAAAATTTTGACTGCTAGCGTATATATAAAATGTGAAAATCAGAAAAGATTGCCATTTAATATTTTATAAGATGTATGCAATCTTTTTTTTTTTTTTAACCAAATGGGTGACTTTGTTTTTCTTCACTTAGAGTGTGACTCCGCTTTTGTTTCTAACTTAAGTTGATCATTAAAAGCTACATCACAGAAACAACCACTATAAAATGTTTATAGCAAGAATATGGATAACAACAGAATGTTTACGACAGAAAATACATTTCAGCCCTTTAAGAAATAGATTGGCCACATCGTATGAGAAAAACATGAGATGTGAGAAAATCATTTAATCTGGAGGCACATGGAACAAGAACTGACCAGACACTTTTTGGCCCTGAAACCAACCTGAGGCTAAAATACACACACACACACACACACACACACACACTTATTCCCCATGCAGTTCAATTAGCAAATAGTAGATTAGTATTGATTCCTGTGTTTTTCACTCTGTGTGAGAAGTTTTGCTTAGCTCATTAAAAAGTTAGCTGTTCTTAGTGAAAATTTAATAGTCAACACATTTCCACCTAATGAAAACTTTAACAACGCGTATGAGAGTGCCTTTGGCAAATTTATTGTTTAGCAAAGATTTTTGGGTCTATTCATAAAACATGAATCGAACAAATGCAGGTGTAAATCTTTTGTAAAACACCATTACGCATGAACTAAATGCACCAATTTACACAAGAATTGCAGTATTTCGGAAATATTGCGGTGTGTTGCTTTGGCCTTCGACTTTAATGTGTAAAGTTTTAGGATACGATGCAGCACTGCCAAGCAGACAGTTAAGGTTAGTGTTTTGCAATTTAAATTTCACCCGTTCGCAAATGTGCCAAACTTTCAGGTCAGATTCTGGACATCGCCGGACAACGACGCTCTACAAGGACACACCATAAAACTACTTGTAAACATCTCCCTGACCCGTGGGAGCAGCATGTTTTATTATCTGAATTCTTGTGTAGGATCAGCCAGTCCTGTGATGACGCTCCTCCATGTGTCCAGTTTCAAAGTACTAACCAAAGTCAAACACATCAGGCTGATGAAATCTCCGCTTAAGGCGCCTCAACATCCTTTCCGTTTGATGACACTACTCCAAAAAAGTCTTGTTTTGTATCAGGGGATTAAAGAATCGGTCCTGCGCCAGCATTTATGGATCGTCCTGTATGATTTACTAGAACGCTTGTTCTGCGTTCACCCTGAGGGTAACTTGTTTGAACACAGTCAGACACAGACACTCTTACGGGAAAACTCACAAGAGCTTCAGTGATGAGTCATGCTGTCCTGATTTGGACGTGTTTCTGGTTTTCATGTCCAAATTCTGACACCGTAGTAGCAAAAGTTCATCCAAAAATGAAAATGTCATTATTTACTCAACCTCATGTTGTTTCAAAACCTGTATGACTTTCTTTCTTCTGTGGAAAAACAAAAAGAAGTGTAACAGAATGTTTACATGTTCATTTCCATACAGTGACCTACAAAAATAAGCTCTGAAAAATTTAAGTAATATACAAATATAAACAAGTAACTTATAATTTATAGAATTCAAACAATATAATAAGACATTAGGGATATCATTTAAGTTTTTTTTTTTTTATTTTTTTGGCATTTTTGCCTTTTATTAAGACAGGACAGATCAGAAGTGACAGGAAGCGAAGTGGGAGAGAGAGATGGGGGCGGGATCGGGAAAGGTCCTTGAGTTGGGATTCGAACACGGGACGCCCAAGGCGCTGTATGTCGGCACACTGCCCACACAGCGCTGACGATTTTTAATAACTGACCCTTGGCAAAACCCCGTCGTCCTTAGTTACTCTTGCTATGTCTAACAAACAATACTGCTTTCACTACACATCATGTTCTCACGCAGTGAAAAATACTTCGCGGAGCAAAGACGAAGCTGACAACATGTTGACAAACAGGACGGAGCAGGTTACTTCTGGAATGAAACAAGTTCTCAGCTTTAAAATGTTGTTTTTTTCAGAAATTCAGTCAATAAATACCGTTTTGTGGCTCTTTAATGTGTCGTGACTCGTGACAGATCTTGTCTTGTCTTTTCTTCTTTACTTAAAGCACGAGAAGAAAAAAAAACAAAACACGATTGAACATCAGAACGGGGGACGTATCTTATTTCAACTGTGGAAAGACGTCAATACACACAGTGTTTCAAGTTTAAGTCCACTCAAGTTAATCTGCTCTTCTGTGTAATTTGTTTGTCAGACAGAATGGTGAATTCGGCATTGTGATCGCATGTCAATCAAGCTGTTTGCGAAGGGTCAGTTGTGTATTATATTTAATATGTAATATTATATTTAATTATTAATATTAGAATATTTAAGATGACTCCTTATTATAAATTAAAGGTAATATAATTTACGATAATAATAATCCATGTTATTATTGTATATTAATGCATAGTATATTTCATCTGGAAGTATTGATATATGAAAATAAATTTGATTAATCAGAATGTCATGAAATTAATAAGATTAGATTGATTTTAAATGATTGACAGCCTAAATATTAATATTATGATTTTTGAGCAAATCCTATAAGAGAACATGGGGTTATGGTCATGTTTTTTTTTTTTTTTTTTTCTTAATGCAATGCATATTAGATGTTTAACTTTGGGGTCAGTAACATTAAAAAAAAAAAGTTTTTAATATGTCTCTTATGCTCATAATGCTACATTTATTTGATTAAACAGTGTACACAGTAAAAACAGCAATATTGTGAAATATTATTACAATTTAGAATAACTATGCTCTATTTTAAATGTAACAAAAAAAAATCCTGTGATGCAAATGCATGCCTGTGATCAAAGCTGATTTTTTTCTTCTTTCTTTCTTTCTTTCTTTGGCATTATTAATAAGTAAATACCATACTGACTCCAACCTTTCGAATGGTCGTATATAACCCAGCTTTTATTATTGAACCACCACATCAATGCTCTTGCATCCCTCTTACAAATGCAATGAGTTTGTCCACCAAGACTTGTTTAAGCAAGCACTCATTGTTCTAACCTCTCAGCTGGAACCGTCTCCAGAAGAGTAAATATTTCAGAGCTACCCCTCTGTTCTTAGCATCCCGTCAGGAGCACGCTTGAATTAAAGCCTCTAATTTGTACGGAGCTTTTCATTTATTAATGCGAAAATAGAGGCAGCACATCCCAGTGTTGGAACATTAATTTGAGGGGGATTCTTGTTTTCATTATGATTGTGTGCCGATCCTGCGTTACCTTTCTTTTAATTAACTTCTGCATGGACCTCCCACAACTCAGCAGCTGCACTTTAATTATCTCGCACAGCCTTATCGTTCCCGCATAATCTGTGTTAACAGCAAATTTACAGAACTGTTTTAAGAGGAGCTCATGTCCTGCACACACACACACGGCTTAATTTACTTCGCAAAGTTGGAAGTTTTTGAACTTCATCTTTTTATGTCTTTTATCTTCTAATAATAAATAACCAAAAGTTACAACTTTCACATTAAAAGTTTTTTTTTTGCTCAAATTAGCAAGCCATCTTTTTCCTTTGAACTGTGCGGGTACCGGCTTCCTGATTGCCTGCTGCTGCGGTCACACGGTTTGCCCTGTCCTGATGCTACAAAGGCGTCTCGGTGAAGTCAGTGCCCTAAAAAAACAGCTTCTTTCTTGTTCTCACACTGTTAAAAGGGCAAAGTTTTGCACTTTAATTTTCTTAACTAGCACCAGGTGCATTGCCATCAGTCTGAATTTTAAATCTGATGTTGTCAAGGGAATCAGTGCTCACACATTTCTACATTAGCAGCTAGGTTTAAACAAACAGTCAAATCCCCATATCATACAAAAATCAGTATGCAACTGCTGCTGGTACTGCACTGTAAAACGTTTTTACCAGTTTCAACTTAAAAACTTGAGTTCAGCAGCTGCCTTACAATTTTAAGTTAAATCAACTTGAATCTGCAAGTCATTGCAACTCTGTACAGTAAAGTGAGTTAAAATGACTTGTATTTTTAAGGTGATTTAACTTATTAATTGAAATGATTTGTACTTTTAAGTTGATTTAACTTAAAATTTTAAGGTAGCTGCACTGTAAATAAATAAATAAAAAAGTTGTTTTGACTTAAAAGTTGTTTGTGCTACCTTAAAATTTTAAGTTTAGTCAACATGAAATGCTAGGTTGTACTGCGTGAAAATGTGGATATTTAAGTTGAGTAAACTTTAAATGTTAAGGCAGCATGAACACTTACTTTTTTAAAGTTGAAACAACTTGTGCTTAACTTACGTTTTTAAGTTGAAACTGGTGAAAACATTTTACAGTGTGTAGATTACATGAGAAAGACAGCATAATCAATATACTGTAGTAAATCCAGATTACATTTATCCTACACACATTTATACAATATAGAGCATTCTGGATTTTGAACAAAGTTTCATTACTGAATGAAGGTTTCAAATGAATCGGTTGAGTAAATGATTCAATGACTCCCTCATAAACACTTGTTACATTCCTGAATTAATCTTTTATTATTATTATTATTATTATTATTATTATTATTATTATTATTATTATTATTATTATTATTATTAACTGATAATCTAGTGCCACACCTCTTGAATCACATTAATATTTCATTTCCATAGATATGTTCCTCACATTAAAGTTATTGTATTACTTCAAAAGAATTGAAATAGAGTCTCAGTGACTACTTTTAAGACACTTTTTGGCATTTTTTGGCAGCCCATGTCCTATTCAGTTCATACAGGTTTGGAACAAAATGAGATTCAGATGTTAGAAAGTTAATTTGTTAGCTGAACTGTTTCTTTAAGTCGAGGGCTGAATTTTGGTTGACTGGTCAAGTCTTTTATCCCCTTTGTTCTTCATGGTTCCATGGTCTCCTGACAGTGGACAAGCGACGTCCAGTGGACACCTGTGAGGTCAAGCTGAAAAACATATGGTGAGCCACATAAAACAGCAGCAGGAAACGGTTGTTATTGTTCTTAAGCGTTACTTGTTGTTGGTCAGTGACAGAGAATATGTAAAATAGGGACAGGTTAGGGCAAGGTGATGTGAGGTTTTTTAGCTTGATGGGGACAGTGTTGAAAGGGACTGCTTAAGATATGAGCCATGAATATGCAATGTGCTTGTTTCTTTGAACCCATAAACAGGGAAGTTGAGACTCTCTCTGATGTGTCAGAAGTTCTTGCGAAAATGTTTTTATCTGAAGATAACCATAAACATAAACTGTCAACAAAATATCAGTAGAAATAACATTTTCCCCCCAAGTTATAGCCAGACAGTGCAATATAATGGCAATATTTCGTCAGAGGTTATAAGATTTGTTAATGTCCTTTACTTCTGTTCTTAATCTGCCTACAGTATCTTGTTGTTATTGTTGGTGTTACATCATATGCCTTTTATTTCCCCTTTCGTCTAACCATCTTAGCACCGCATGCTTTATTTTGACAGAATTCGCCAGCAGCTTGTTCAAAGAGAGACAAACTGAGGAATACAAACAGATGTTAGTTCTGTTCTCCCAGTAAATACAATATTTTGATGGCAGGTATATGATTTACAGTATAATTTTACATAAGGAGTCACCTTCTTGTGCACAAACTGCCAAAATCTGTCAAATCTAAAATAAATAAATAAATAAAATCTTTAAAAATAGAATTGTAATTAAATTTAATTGACCTATCTATTAAATATGATTTTATTTGATTTCGTTCAAAAACATTGTAGTAAAACATCAAAATATAATAATAATAATAATAATAATAATAATAATAATAATAATAATAATAATAATAATAATAATAAATAAATAAATAATATAGT
>JAHKKF010530143.1:15960-30000 GCA_019740295.1 Labeo calbasu
GGTTTTTAACATATTTGTGAATATTTAATGAACGACTTGAATGACAGCAATGGATCTTGAGGCAAAGTTGTTCATCATGAGGAGATCTATCAAATGATCAGTTTTAGGGAAGAATAATAATAAAAAAAATCCTAACAATTACAATAGGGTTTCAGCGCTACGCGCTCGAACCCCTAATAAAAAAAATCCTAACAATTACAATAGGGTTTCAGCGCTACGCGCTCGAACCCCTAAAGATCCTTACAATTACAATAGGGTTTCAGTGCTATGCACTCGAACCCCTAATAATTAGTAGTAGTAGTAGTAGTAGTAGTAGAAGTATTCTACTAGATAACCCCTTAGCATTCCTGTAAAATTTAACTAAAAACTCAGTGTACCACGGGCGGTACAGTGGAGCGCTAACAGGATAAATTGCTACAGATTTTTTTTTTTTAATTCTTATGCTAGTCCTATTGGTTATTGCTTAAGGTTTATCAGGACTCTACCTGTTTTGTATTGTATTAGAGATATTAGAGTTTTGAAATGCTAAAAGATCCTCTGACATCTTAAAGGAGCATTTGCACTATTATCACAGTTCTATTGGAAACTATATGCACTAGACAGAACTTTACTTTTACCTTGCCATCACTTATTTTGCAGTCGAGCAATCAAGATGTTTTCAACATTTTAAAACACATTCTCATTTTCGTGGACTGATTACATTTTCACATGTGACCAACAATTCCTCAATAAATCTAAAATATCATAAATATGATCAAAATATTCATCTGACAGAGGTGACATAGACCTGACAGAGTTGACACATCTGATGGTGGTGATGAAAACCTGAATTTGTAGTCATTTTAACTATCAGATTTATTGAATCAATCAATTATTGTATTAAAGCAAATACAACAAACAGTGAGTATGTTATTGTTTATAATGATTTATAATAATATAATGCTCTGGTATAAGTGATGACTATCAATCCGCAAAAGCAACATATGCTGTCAGGTCACATATTTAGTATTAATACATTATTAGAAAAATGAAACACTATTTTATATTTAATATAATTAAAAATGATTTGAAAATCACAAGAATATGATGACTTCATGTTGATTGTCAACTCACGTTGAATGTCAACAAATCTTACCGTAGTGACATCTGATGGTGCTGACAAACTTGGCATTTCTTTCACAAAACAAATGGAGATCATGCAGCAGCCATTTTGTTTTCTCTGTTAATGCTAGATGCTAATAGAACCTGGAAGACGGTGTTGACATATCATGGTTGTGACACAGGAAATATTAACATTAGGATTTAAAATATTCTAAAATTATAAAACTTACCAAAACCTGTCTAACATTGATGTAGATAAGAGTGAGGACGAAAGTAATGTGGGATGAAAGTAACAAAGCTATTTTCTCGGAGCCTGGACTATATTTGCTTTCCAATCTATGACAGCACATTATACTGATTATACTGAAGTCTTTCTACATTTTTATAAAATATCACCTGGTATTAATAGACCACACTTCTAAGTTAGAGGCCACAGCAAAAACATATCTCTGTCTACAACTTTATCTTAAAAAAAAAAGATACTTCTGTCCCCGTTCTCCCCTACTCTGCAGAGGTGAAATGTGGCAAGGGGGTCCGTTAAAGTGACAGCTGCCCCTGATATTCCTTGATTTTATTACATTTTAATGAATGTCTGATGGCGCCGACAAAAACTGAGGACACAATATGAAACCTTATGAAACATGCATGAGTCACTGAAAAAACAACCTTGCTTTGATATGATATATTATTAAGTGTTGCTTTTGATAGAACAAGATCTTTTCTCATCAAAAAAAAAAAAAAAAAAAAAATTTATCCATTTTATAGCATATGAATGATTGAACCCTTTTCTGTGGACACACAGATGTAGTGAGAAGACAATAAGTGTCATAGATTTGATACAATAATGCTAAAATTAAACTGAAGGGGATAATTGTGTAAAATACATTCTATTATTAATCCCTTATAACATGTACAATTGAAAATATTTTCATTTTTAAACCTAATAGCAGTTACAATTGCTGGACATGTTTTGTCTCATGTCTCAAGAATCAGTGATGTACTTTCTTTAGGATTGATTCCATCTATAGATTTCTATAGATGATCTGGAATTATAATAAATCATTAATCTGTTAATTAGAAAAACACTTAACCTCAGAATACATCATATTCTGAGCATAAGACAAAATTGTAAGGAACTCCCTATTTCATTCCACAACTGCAAATCAGGTATGACCCCCAGTGGACAGAATTGGTATGTACTTTGAATTGGTATGGACTTGAATTTCTGTCAGTGCACTATAATTTTCTTGATACTGCAATATCAAGAAAAAAAGCATTATAAAATCAACAACAATACCTGTTCTGTCCACAGAGTAGTGTCTCAGGTAGGCCTCCAGGTAGGCCATTTTATACTGGACAAATTATGATTCTAAAAGAAAACTCCTACTTGCTATAGTAACAAACACACCTTTCGCATAAATTTGATTGACACTTTTTATTTCAGTGGTTTTGTTAACTCTGAAAAACGTGTTATTAGTTGTCTATAACGTGTGCAAACATAACATGGCTTTTAATGCATCGTGTCACCTTCTTAAGCATCAGTACATTTTTTATCACCTTTTGTAACAGAAGTGTATGAGTCCTTTAGAGAACTGCTTAAGAAAAACAGGGGATTCATGAACAACTATCACATAAATAAATAAATAAATAAATAAATAAATAAATAAATAAATAAATAATAGTGTGTTATGTAAAATGTGATAGTGTGTTTTGTGTATGCCAAGTTAAAGAGTTCAATATATATTTAAACTGACAGAGTGTGTCCACCTCCTGAATAATGCTCGTTCCAGAGTTTGTGCTAAATAAGAAAAGGATCTACCATCCGTAGTTGATTTTGATATTTTATCAGCTGACCAGAATTTTAAGACCACAATATACATGAAGGAATATAAGAACTCACTGAAGTACTGAGGAGCTTGACAAAGCAGCTTTTAAGTGTTAAAAAGTATTAGGTCATTGTGTGCAGTACAGAGGTTTTTGGTCCAATAATTCCCTCCAGGAATTAGTAGAAGGAACTTACTACTCATCCAATTTTCCCACCTATGGATTCTGTTAGATTTGTAAATTTGTATGTTTCATCTGGCCATGCAGAAATATAGAGCTGAGCATCATCACTGTAACAATGAAAATGTTTTCTAATGATATCTCCCAAGGGTAGCACCAATTGAGATATACAGTCAAGAATGGATGATGAAGAGCAAGGCATCTGAAAATCTAATGAAAGCAGTTTCTGTACTTGATTCGGTCTAAATCCAGATTGAAAATCCAAAATGGTATTCTCGATGATACCATTTCTTTCCAAGAAGGAACATAGTTATGAGGATACTGCCTTTTCTAGTATTTTGGAAAGAAAAGGGAGATTCAAGATCTGCAGTTAACTGATTATCAAGGATTGTGTGTTTTTGTTGTTGTTGTTTTGAGAGGCTTGATAACATTGAACATTTTTGGGACACATCCTAATGACAATGATAAATTAAGAATATATATTTTTTTAGTATTCACAAGTTTCCTACGCCCATGAGGTCTTGAGTCAAAAGTTGTTCGAAGTAAACAACTGGGACGTGAAACTCATTCATTCAACAGTTGACAGTACTGATGGGCAAATGAAACCTTGAAGCACTGAAACTTTCCTCTGAATGTTTTGGGGAGAGATCCAAAGCTTTGAGTGTGTCGAAAACAGCGCGATCTGGTGGTTAGTAAAAAATAAAGCAATCAAAAGCCTGTGAAAGAAGCTGTGCTGGACGAAGCTTTCAACACACATTCCATAGATCGACTCATGTTACATGCACAAATAAAAGCTTGTACCCACATTTTTTTTTTACAATAGCGCCTCCCGGAAACAAGTGGATTAAAAAAAAATAATAATAATTAATAAATAATTCATAATCATTTAAATCAATAGATTATAGCGGAAATAATATATTAGAAACCAAAAAGCTACAGCAATATTTCAAATCAGATGAAATCATTGGAATGCATTCAAGCAGTAAATTCAACACATCACTAATGCAGAGAAAACCCTGCATTAAACCCTGCAGTCCTGATTGGTATCGCAGCTTCCCTAGTGCTTATACAAGTAGGGGAGAGTGGGGCACAAGCTTTTTTAATCCACATTAATTTCACACTTGTCTAGTAAAAATGTTTTGCTTTATTTCATAATTACAGTGTACACAATTTTCTTTATTTACCCCCCAAAAATATAAGTGAAATATGACAACATGCCCTATAGGTCGGATATATTGGGTAGCATCTGAGGGGCATGTTTAAACATGAAGCTTAAAATGTTATCTGATCTAATGAAAAAAAATAAATAAAAATACATGTCAAACTAAAATATTTGGTCAATAAAATTTGACCTAACTTTGTCAAATAAAATAATGCCGTTTTTAAAAATTAAAAATAATCTAATTTTGGAGTTTGACAGTGAACACATTGCAACCATGCTTGGGACGGCCGGCCCCGATCGTAACACACAGACTTACAGCAAAGTTCAAAACAATGTGGGCAAATAGATGAAGAAACACATTCAGAAAAATGAATCCCTCCACACACAGCTCTAACAAAACAGGAGACACATAATGAGCTAAAATGTTTTTATTATTATTATTATTATTATTACTTTTTTTTTTTTAAATAATGACTGTCAGTCTTTATTCACCTGTTTCTCATGGTTTCTCATTAAAATTCATAAAACAATTTCACAGTGACACGAGATCTCACAGAGACTCGAGAGATCAAACATGAGTAGAGAAAAAAAACAAATAGAGAACAATCGACATTGTCAGTTGACTCTCCTGGCGTGCTTTCTGTTTCACAGTGAAAAACTATGTGAAAAGTATAAAAAAGAATATGGGTGATGTTCTATCTCAGTTCTCTGCCTACATGGCATGTCTGTGGCTGCCAAGCTATAGAAGCATGCAACAAATTTTTTGCTCTCTCTCATGCCAGGGGGAAAAGGTCACTGGAATGTGTCTTTGTGTCATTGGATACACAAATTATGTTGCTATGATCGGAAGCAGTTAAATAATTGTAATGACACTACACAATAGAGGATTTTTTTGGACAAAAAATCATTTGTGACAAGTATTGAATCAGGCCACACCCCCCAATTGTTTGGAGGTGCAAATCAGGCTTAAAATCTTATAGTGTGGCCAGCCTTAGCGAAGCATTAAAAAATCAAAATCTAAACTGATAAATAACAGATTGGAGATTAAAATAACAGCAGATTGTCATTTTAAATGAATACTAAAAACTGAGATGAAACATTTTAATCTAAAAAGAGAGGTAAAGAGTGACAACCTAAGTGTAAACACACACAACATCAATGCTATCTCATGGTCAGTTTGTATCTATTTTACGAGGTGACTAATTCGAATGAATTCGTACGACCACACCGATTAAGTTTAGGAGAGTGGTTAGGTGTGGTCCTTTGTACGAATTCCTACAAATTTGCCACCTTATGAAATACGTAATGGGTGCTGGTATGTTTATGCACTGTCGGATGACAATGCAAGGACCACTCCCAAACCAGTACCAAGATGCAGCTCTGACGTGGCCATAATGGTCTTCAGTGTCTCTCCGCTATGCCGCTCTGGCTGATGTGGGCTCCACCTCCAACAGTGCTGTCGGTCATTATTACAGTGGGGAGGCGTCAATGTATATGTTGTGTCAGAAGGGAAGCCTACTTTCTATAAATTTGAAAACCCCTTGTAGCATATCAGAGCTACATAATATATGCATTTTCGCGCCTCCTCTGTAATCGCTGATTTTGAAGAGTGCGCATGTGCGAAAATGCCTAAGGGAACCCCGGAGTGCAACGTAAGAGGGAACCCGCGATGAATCAAACATCAAATAAAATGAAACGACAGGGAACTAAATCAGTCATCAGTTGCCATGTTCAATACAGAAGCATCTCAGGGATCTCTAATCAGTTAAATAGCAGTTGTTAGAAGTTTTTACTCCAGCACATGCGTGTGACATCATTAACAATGGCCCTATATTGTTGAACTAATGTGGTTCAAATGACAGCGATGTGGCGATACAATGCATCGTACTATAGTGATTAATCAGTACGTTATGTCATTGTATGGGAAATGTACTCCAGAATAATGTTGAAAAACAAGGAGCCGAATTCCACAAAAATCCCCAAGACAAGCACCAGCCCGTCTGAAGCAAATCCACCAACTAGCAGCTTTGAACAACTTGCAACACTTGCAACAAAAGAAACCTTATTGATAATTTCAACTCAGGAAGGAGATTAAATTTTTAAATTGTTAAATCTGGGGCAAGTAACCAAGATTAATGATCAAAGACACAGCACAGCATGACCATCACATGTAAATCCATGATGGAAATCATAAGCTAAAAATCTGAGAAAGGAGAAATCGGAGCCGGAGCTGCAATTGACGTCAGACCAGGTGCATGAGCCGTCTATAATGCCTGTGACGAGGGAGGAAGCTGTGGCCAGTGAGATCGCAGAGAAGACCTCCACCCACTGCACCATGGCTGAGGGTGAGCTATCTGTCTATCTGGGCCTGTTGGAGGTTGAGGGGGTTTTTGAAATGGACTTGTATGCCGATCTGCCCCCTCTCCTCCCGCCTTTGTCAAAGACCCCAGTCAGCCTTGGTTCGGCTATGGAGGCCGTTTGGGCTCGCTCCTGCCTCCTCCTCCACTGTCGTCTGGCAGCCCCTCTGCTCACCCCTAGCCCACCATCTTTGTGGTGGGTTCACCGCTGGTCTGCCAGTCTCCATCGGGGTCGTGGGGTCCCCGCTGTCGCCGCCTCCAGCCTCAGAGTCCAGGACTCCGCCTCAGCCTGTTGACCGAGCGGCTTCACTATGGCACCTAGCTCCCTCCTCTCCGCCATGGCCCGGCAGTCCACTGGCTCCGCCGTTCTCCCTCTTTTCTTCGGCTCCACCTTGGTCTGTCATTGACCATCCTTTGCCTCGGGACTACACTCCTCCGACTTCGCCTCATTCCTACGGCTCCGTCAGGATCCTCCATCCCCACGGCTCCACGTTAGTCCTCTGTGGCTCCAGCTCCACCGCAACCTTTCCTGGTCCATGCCTTCACATCGGCCGCCAGAGCAATTTGTTCCACCTCGGCCCTCCGGATCCTCCTTGTCACCCTGGCTCATCGGCTCTCTGTCTATGCCCTGGGCACCCCTGCCGCCTGTGGTCGGCACTCTGGAGTCATTAGCCCTTCCTCATCCATGGCTCCTCCCTCCATCATGGCTGTGGCCTGACTCCTCCTGCTCCTTACAGAAGTCCCGTCCTGTTGTCTCCCTTGTTCTTCCCTGCATCTGATCCGTTCTTTGAGCACTCCCTGGCTTGCATGCCAGCTGCTCCTCTAAAAACCATTAGGAAATCATCACACTTCTGTCTTTTACTTCAGTTTCTTTTCTTTCCATTGAGAGTTTCATGTTCTGAGTTAAGTTTTGCCGCAAGCCTTGTCCCAGACGTCTGTGCCTGCCTAAAACTTTAACCAGCCCAAAACTCTGCATCTTCAGCCAACGCCCAAGACGCCACTTCCAACGAACTTCCAACCAATCAGAAACCTTGGGAAACCCCTAAAAGGCAATGCAAGTACAACCTCCAGATTCTAGCTGAACTGGTGAATTTAATATAAAGTTTAATAGCCTCATTGAGAAACTCAATTTGAGGGTTATTTAGATGATTGATGGTTGTTCAGGTCTAAGCAATTACATATACTGCTATAAACTTGGGACTTCATAATTTTACTCCTCTAAACTTATTCTTCCCTCACTTTTTTTCTGCCACTTATGTGAATGTGTGTATCTATGTGTTAGATTAGTTTATATATCTTAGATTTATCCAATAAAGCCTTAAAGAAGTATCTTGGCTTTTGTGCTTACAAGTTAATGTCTCAAACTGCTGATCTTGTTACTGTGCTAAAAATAAGTGCTTTCACTATATTTTGGATATTAATATCCATTGCAGAGTTGATGTTATACGGCTTGTTCAATGAATTGCTGGCCGACTCAGTGATCAGTCGTAGAACAGTAATTCTGTTCAAATTCCCTATAAATTCTTGATTATTACCTTTGAGCTAAATTGACCTGTTTCCCTTACACCCTGATCTATGTCTAGCAGTTTTTAAGGCCTTTCTGAAATAGTAGAAATAGTATCTTAATCTCCAGTTAATCTAGTTAATCTCTAGTTGTTGTTTTTTTTCCCTCCAACTCCATTCCATTTTCCAGGCTGCTCTTTTGAGGGCACAAGTGTGCTCGTTATACCACAAAATTGGACTGTTTTTAATCTTCTTTAACTGCAAAGGAGCAACCGTGTCTAAGTTAATGGTTTCTGTTGCAACTGTTACAAGTTGTTCTGAGCTATCCAGTATGCTGAACAAATTCTTAATATATATATATATTCTGTATGGTGCCCTGGTGGTCTGTATACAGTGGTCAGTACAAATGCTAAAATGTATCACTTTCACTAGATAACAAGGAATAATTATTCTTGAAACCAGACCTCAGAAGTGTGAAAATGTGTCTTTAATTCTGAGATCAGCTTTCTCAGCCTGTTTACTGACATGAGAAGAATGTCTCACTGTGTTTGTTGACTGATTCTGATATACAATAGTTGTTTGCTGGACTTGTGGGTGATGAAATACAAGAGAGAAAAGAAGCCTAAACATGACTAACCTGTTGTTTTAGCAATTACGACAAAAAAAAAGCTAGAGATGTCAGATTAATATAATGGGCAATATTAGGTAATATCAGATATGTGGTAATGATTAAGTTATATTTAGCAATTTAAACAACGAGGATAGCATAGTAAGCAAGGTGTACAACAAACGCAAACCAAATGCATTTTTAAATGTACAAATTTAAGTACTTTCACAAAAATAAATAAATAAATATATAAATTTACAACAACCCAAATACAACACTCATGTGACGTTTTCTTGTATGGGCAGCAAATTTAAAAACTTTTAACATGTTTGAGAGGGTAAATGAAGGAGACACACCATGTTGCCCATACAATCAGTTTTAGTGTTGTGGTAATTGTAAGACCTAGAAAGAATTTCAAAGTTGCGAAAACATGTCCATCACAGTATATAACTTATATAACACAGTATATCACGTGAACCAGTACAGTACAGGCAGTTACAAAAAAAAAAAAAATAAAAAAAAATAAAGGCCATCAAAATCTGAAGAGAAATTCAGAAGAGAAAGAAAAAAAAAAGAAACAGTAATTTACAATATATATATATATATATATATATATATATCCATTAAAAAAAAGGATGAAAAAGGAAAATTCAAGATAATTCAATAAACATAGCTGAATGAATACTAAACAAATAAATAAGCAAACAAACAAACTTGAAAGCACACTACGCAAGTACACAAAACAAATGTGTGAGTTTTGTTGTACATACTTAACATGTATTTTTCTTTACTGTGGTCGTAACAAACCTCAATAAAAGGGTAGAGGTAGAGTTACTTTCAGATGTCTGCGATTAAACCACATGTGTTTTTGTATTCAGGTAACTAGTGAACATGTCAGTAACTGACAAGTGTGTGCTATTGTATTTGCTAAATCAGCAAAAGGACTCAACCTGTTTGGCTGCTGATTCCACACATTACACAGAGTAGTTGTTTTGCCATGAGAGTAGCTGACCTGAAAGAAAGAAAAAAAAAAACTCAATAAATATTGACATGTCAGTGCTGTGGCAGAGATTAGAACATCACTCTGATCGCCTCTCCATTTTTAATGAGATAGGACAGTAGAAAAAAAAAACAGGAAAGCACTGGGAGGAGAAGATGGGAGCAAAGGACCTTGAGACGGAAATTAAACTCAGGTCACTGTGAGCACAGTTGTGCTATATATCAACGCACTAACCACGAGGCTATTGGTGCTGACAGTGGTTCTCTCTTTAATGCCCATTCACACTAAAAACAATAATGGTAACTACAACTATAAAGTTCTAAAAAATTGTTTTAAATTTAAGAGAATAGCAGAGTTCGCACCACAGCTATAAGGATAACGTTATACAGGAACAATATCATTGTGATCATTTTCAGAATATATATATTTTGAACGATGCTGATGAATGATAAAACACTTACAATTAACTTAATCAAATGTAAAGGTCTTGCACATTTAAAATAGCAGACAACATTGCGGAGAAGCTCTGCACAACACATCAAGTAACATAACACGTCATGTCGTTTTATGTTACTTGAAAAAACGTCAGAAAACGGAGACGTCATGTCCCATCGCCACACTTGCTGTACCACCGCTAAGTGGCTGAGACATTGGCTCAGCTCCTTAGTGAAATCGAGAATATGTGTACCCGCAGCTTATTTATGTTTGCGCTGTGACGAGCGGCAGCTGGATGCAATTACCGCATGCTAATGTGCATTGGCTGGTTTAGGTTACACTCAAAGTAGATTGGTCTCTCTAGTGAGAGTCCCAATTTGTCGGTCATCAATGTGATGTCTCCATTCCCTCCTTCAGGGAACGAGGGTTACATATGTAACCGAGACATTCCCTTTCAGTCGGTCACTTTCAACGCCAGGTCAGTGAACAAGGAATTGGGAATCCCTACCAAAGCAACACAAATGCTGCCCTTCCAGTGCCCTGTACTAGTCTCCTGCACTCCTTGTTAAAGCTTGGGCCAGGGCTCACACCAGAAAGACCAACCACTGTTGTCTTTGCACTACCTGCTCAGTGGGATTGGATGACACTGGGAAAACATACCTGTTCATGGATTCATGGAAGTTCATCCTGAAGATGGTTAAGGTAGCAACTACACATAGGGATTAACCCATTATGGCTTCTGCACATATGGCACAATTTAGGGTGGTTGTAACCCCCTTGCAGGGATGGCAGAGAGTGTCTGCTGGGGAAACACAGGCTTAGAGCTATACCAGGGAAGAATATACATATAGGATCCCCTTAGGGTCACAGCATATGGAACCTAGCCTTCTACCAGTTTTCAAGAATACATTGAGTGAAGGCCTGGTACCACCACGTCTTGCTGCTGAGGGTGATGGAGGAGCTCGACAGGGCCTGCAGTATGAACTCTCTGGAGCAAATACCACAATAGTGATATAGCAAGCTGACCCTAAGCCTCGGTGTTTCTCCCTGTTTAAGGCTATGGAATCTAGCGAACGTTGCCCAGTCCACAGCTCTACAAATATCTGCCAGCAAGGCGCCATGAGTCAGGACCCAGGAGGATGCACTCCTTGTAGAATGAGCTCACAACCTGAGTGGGCAGAGCACATCCTGTGCCTGATAAGCCAGGGTGATGGAATTCACTATTCAGTGCAGGACCTGCTCCTCGTCCTCCTTGACTTTGCATAGTATCTGTGCAAGAAGTCTTACAGGGGGAACCACATATTTGTGTAGGCTCCGCGCCCAGCTGTGTGCCAATGCATCCGGGCCAAGTGTTCTTTCGGGCAGGGAAAAAAACAGCTGGCAGTGAAAGGTTTCTGGAGAGGCAAACAGGTCCACCTGTGCGTCCCCGAAAACAACTTCAAATCAGGTAGTACAGCTCGTGACAGCTCGTCGGCTGCGACATGCGACAGGAGCGTAGACCACCTTGTCGGTTGATGTATGCAATGGTCACAGTGTTGTCCTTACAGACCAGCACATGCTTGCACTCTTGACTGCCCCTTGAGGCAGCTCAAAGAAAGGTGTACTGCTAACAACTCGAGGCAATTGATATGAAATTGCAGTTGGTGGTCCATCCACACCCCCAAAACTGAATGCGTGTTGTATGTGGCATCCCAGCCGGTGGCAGAGACATCCGTGTGTACCACAGCATGCCTGGACACTTGCTCTAGGGGCACTCCTGCCCAAAAAAATGCAAGGTCTGACTACGGGCTGAAGGTTTGGTGGCAAGCTGGTGTGACTTGTGAGTGCCACGTTGCCACGCCCATCTAAGGATCCAGCCATGGGTCAGTGTTCATATGGAGCCAGTGACAGTCCGAAGGGAAGGACCTTGTGCTGATTTGCTCGTCCTTAGAACACAAACCTCAGAAATGGTCTGTGGCGTGGAAGGATCAAGACATAAAAGTATGCATCCTTCAGGTTGATTGCTGCAAACCAATTTAGGGGACGAATGCATCCGAAGATGCGTTTCTGCGGCAGCATCTTTAATTGTAGCCTGTGAAGGGCCCAGTTCAAGACACAAAGGTCCAAGATCGGTCGTAACCCACTGCCTTTCTTGGGGCACAATAAAGTAGAGGCTGTAAAACCCTGTCTTCAAAGGCTCACGTCCTTTGCCAGTAGGACTGTCATCTCCGCACACAAGATAGGAGCATCAGCTGCCTTCACTGATGTGAAGTGGATGCCTCTGAATTTGGGGGGTTGCCGGGCAAACTAAATAGCATAGCTGAGTCTAATGGTTCGAAGGAGCCAGCAAGACTGGCAGTGTTAGCCAGGGTCCTAGATACCGTGCAAGCGGAATCAGTGGAACCACCAACGTACCTGCAGTGGGGCAGCGAGGTGGAACACAGGGACCTGGCTCAGGCGGCTCACGGGCGCAACACTTAACTGGTTCCATGCATGGGCAGAGGATGCGTGAGTAGGACCTTTGATAGCACTCTCAAACCGCCCACTGCTGCCCGCTGGTGACAGAGGAGGATGAGTGTGGAACATATCTGATCTGCCCACTACTCTCTTTGCCCTCTTGGGACCCAGAGATAGAGAAAGCTGCTCTTTTGTCAAAATTTTGGATGGAAAAAAACACAACAAAAGATTTTCCATCTGACCCTCTTTCAGAGGAGGAAGTGGTGCTTTCACCATCTCTCAAAAAGAAGCTCCATCTATCTCTGGATCACCTGTCTCAGGGTCTCTTCCTCCTCTGCTTATCAGCAAGTTTGGCAGAAGCCTGAATAGGTGGAGCGGCCTGTGTGTGACCAGATCCACATCGCTGCTTGGCTGGAGGCTGCTGCAGCTGCAGTAAAGGAGTGGGGACGAATGTAAGGGGATGCCCTCGGTGATAAGCAGGCTGAGGGGCTGCAGCCAGTGGACAGGTGGAGGCAGCAGCTGCCCGCCAGGGCAGGATGTGTCTGATGGCCTTAGTGGGCTTCTGTACAGCTGAGATCTGCTGGGTTCTCTACTACATTGCGGAAGATTCGGGTCTGGGACATGGGGGCGTTCAGGAACGGGATCTTGTTGGCGTCCCTCATGTCAGCCAGACACAACCAGAGATGATGCTCCTGGACCATAAAGTGGACATCGCACAACCCAGCGAACGTGCAGTGACCTCCGTGACTTGTAGCGTGAGGTCAGTTGCGGTTCGAAGCTCTTTTAGAACTGCCAGGTTGCGACCACCCTCATGAAGGTCCTTCAGTGCTTTCACCTGGTGGACCTGCAGTAACGCCATAACGTGCAGGTCAGAGGCAGCCTCTCCACAGGCTGCATAAGCACTGCCAGTCAGACTGGACGATTATTTACAGGCCCGAGAGGTAAGGCATGCTTTACCGCAGCAAGTGGAAGTGGTGTTTGGACTCAACTGCATCGCTACCGACCGCTCCACTGGGGTGGATCTCTGTATACCCCGTCTGCCCTGCCATCGAGTGTATTGAGGGATGAAGAGCCATGTGTTGCACCCGCTGCCTATTTATGCTCGTGCATTGGCTCGTGCATTGGCTTGAGTTTACACTCAAAGTAGATTGGTCTCTGTAGTGAGATTCCCAGTTTGTCGGTCATCAACGTGACGTCAAAAGTGACCAACTGAAAAGGAACAGAGTATTGTTTTATTCCATTACATTGACTGCGTTAGATAAATTCACTGTTAGAGATCAGACAAATTGTACTAGCTAGATTCACTGTTTAGATATGCTCAAAATGTGAGGACATCTACTGTTAAAACTAGGGATGCACCGAAACGTATCGGCCGAAATGCTTGCGCGTTTTGTCAGTAAAGCCGGTTCTGTAATCAGCGGTAAATGCCATCAGG